>VZTD01003959.1:1460438-1554527 GCA_013397725.1 Rhagologus leucostigma
CCCGTGTAGCTGTTTTATGCTATTTTTACATTTCATCTGCCATTCCTCCTAAAAAGAAAACCTAATCAAAGAGTATATATACATACCACACGAGTAATGTCTTATCTCCCTTTTATTTTTGAAGATCAACTATTTATTACACATGTATTTTTAGCAACTACAACCTGGTTTGCAATGTGTTTCAGATGAAGCGTGTTACCAAAAATTCACAGGAATTGGTGGACGATATTTTAGCTACGAAATATTTGAGGGGGAGGAAAACCATTCTGTTCAGACCTTAAACAGATGTTC
This sequence comes from Rhagologus leucostigma, assembly GCA_013397725.1. NCBI lineage: Eukaryota > Metazoa > Chordata > Aves > Passeriformes > Rhagologus > Rhagologus leucostigma. The sequence continues at coordinate 1,460,730 of VZTD01003959.1, forward strand.
AGATACAGGGGTATGAGCTTGTACCCGGGAACTCAACTGGATGTTTGCCACTGCCTTTAGTAAAAACTGCTTTTGAAAAACATGAAGTCATTAAAAATATAACTAATAATCCCAAAATAAACAGCACAGGAAGGGATGTATGGAAGTGTTCTTGCTGTTCTGGTTCGTTTTGGTGATGATGGGTGCACCAAGGTCAGAGTGGTGAGAGGTGCAGAGTTTACTGGTAGAAAAAAAAATTGCAACTACTGAAGCACTACTGCTGAATTTAGATGCTTCTAAATAGTCACGTTTTATGCTTCAGATTTGATTGTTTCTTTTGCAGACTAGTGAGTCATTTTCCAGAGCATTTTATAGACAAGAATTTTGTCTTGTAGTTTAGTGATCACAGACACTTTTTACTTACATACATATATATGTGTGTATATATATATATATCTGCATGTTGATAACTTATTGTTCATTTTTCACCACCAGGTTTTATTTTGTATCCAGCACTTAGGATGTAGATATTGCCCTTTTTTCTTATTTTTAGAAAGGTTGAATATGTTTTGTATCCAAATAGTACCTTAGTAGAAACAAATGTTTTGTTCTAAGATTAGGAACTTCATCATACAAGAAAATTAATCTGGTTGTCTACCTTTGCCAGTAAAAGCACAAATATAAGTCTCCTATACAGCCAGGATTACCTGTTTTGATATTTGCAAGGATGCTCCACCAGACTGGGAAACAGACCAAATACCTAAATGCTGATGTCAGTAGAATCTCTGGGTTAAATATTGTAAATTTATTTCTATTATGTATTACAAAAGGCACCCTTCCTCATTAATTTTACTGAAGTCTCCAGATGGGAAACAAAATATTAATTTTGTTCAGCCTTAGGCATTGTTGACTGTTAAGGTACTCACTAAATCACTGATCTTATACACATTAATATTAGATTTCTGCTATAAAAATTTAAGACCCATGGGTATAAGGTTCAGTTTGTCATAAGTATAATTAATTGTTTTCAGAAATGATTAATTTGTCAAAATGGCAAACATATATATTGGGCAGGCAAGACTCCTGAGCAAGCTAACCTACCTTAAAGTCATGGTAATACTCATGGAATTATGCAAATTAATTGAGTCTTTCAATGTTGCATAAAATGCTACTACTAGTACAATGCATGGAACATTAGGCTGTTCATCCAACAAAAAAGTTGCATTTTAAAGGCAGGCATCTTTACAAGAGAGTCCTTATGGCAGAAGGCCCCTAGAAGTACAGTTTTTTTCCTGCAAAGCGACAGACTTTCAACCGTTACACAGAAGTTGTATTTTCTATTACAATTTTTAAAGCAACCCTCAAGAGAAGAAAAAACAGTAAAATTCTGGTGACCTGAGACAAAGGAACCTATAAGATCTGCACTCTGTGCTGATGCTAGGGGGAAATGGTATATGTCCTAGTAATAGGAGTTTCACTAGTAAAACCTCATTTACAAGCCTGGGAACTCGTGATACACTACATTAAAATCTAAAAAGATTAACTTAATTATGCAAATTAAGTTTACTGTTTATCTCCTAAATAGTAAAAGTCATTGTCAACATTGAAATAGCCATGCTACTCTAAAAGCATTTCTTTCCCTCCAAAGTGAACCACACATATATTTGAAACTCTGATGTAGTTAATTATTATCTATAAAGTCCATTCAAACTTAGATTTATTCTCCTCACTAGCCAAAACATTTATATTTATGCCCACTAGTAGTGTCTGGTTACCAATGAACTCCATATGCTAGTGCAGCAAATAAAAATATCCATGTTAAATATAATTATCTTTAATATCCCTAGATATTAAAGATTGAGTGGTCCTAATGAAATTTTCCCTACCAAATCACTTGGAATTTCCTGGAGATTCACCCTGCTAACTCTTCTTCTTCACTCCCAAAATCAGTATTTCTGAAATAAGAGATATTAAAAATATTCAAAGAGGTATTTCAGGGGTGAGGAAAAGCTTCTCTCATGGCTAACAGTCTCTCTTCTAAATCCCATGGAGCCCTACAGAGTTGATTCAGATCTTCACCCATTTTATTCAAATGCCACCAACTGACTTTCGTGGTTGTTCCTATTTTACATTGCTGTAAATACAATCAGGATCACAATGTACACCAAAACACAGGTAGGCTGTGAGTGCTCCATCCATTCTGGCACGCTACAAAATAATGCAGGGCCATTAGACAAATGCACTAGTGAATCAATTATTATGGTTTGAGGCAACAGCTTCTGCCCTTGGACTAATAGACAAGTATTAATTTCAATCTCTCCAGGGTCAACAGTCTTGCTATTAACATATATATCAAAGACACTGTTATTATGACAAACATAATAGCCTTTCTTTTTCACGTCTAATCACATTTTAAATAGTTTTTTTTTAACTTCAAACTGGACTTTGTATTTATAATTTATTATATTAAGTGCAGATATTCTTTGCTGCTTTTTACTGATAGCCTGTAGAACAATTACAAATACCTGACATTCAAAGGGGTTATGCAACCTTACCATAATTGTTTTCATTTCTGACATACTCAGCTAAGAATTAATAGTCGTGAAGATTATGTTTTGTTCCATAAATTCAGACAAAGTATTTTTCTTTTTTTTTCTCAAAAAACCAAACAAACTAAAAAATGCAAACAAAAAAAAAAAACATCAACAACAAACTCCAACTCTGTTGGATTACCTTTATAAATAAGTCTTTAAAAATGTAAAATTTAGCAATTTCAATCCAGAAAGAAGTCCAGCTCTTAAACCCACCACATACAAAGATATCATGTCAGGCTATAATAGTGGGATCCATTGTGCCTGGGTGGTTTCATGTCACACCCAGTATCTCCAGCAGCAGTTGCTGCACATGGAGAGAACACAGAGTATTTCATCTCCCAGCCCAGGTTTTAGCATGGACTATGTGGGGGTTCAGGGAACCATGATGCCAGAGATGCTGCACGGTCATCACTGGAGATGTGGAACTGGTGCTCCTGGACGAGACAAAATGGAGCAGAAGAGTTGAGGTCATAACCCTGAATGGGGAGAACCTGCAGCAGAAATGCAGAGAGGAGTAACAGGTCCAGCCCTGGCACAAAGGTCAGTGCGGTACCCAAGTGAAGCCATTTGGAGACTTCTCCATTCAGACCTCTCTTGGGTGTGAGAGTTTAACAGCACGTGCCAGCAAGCATGCAGCAGGAACAAGGGGCAGCAACCAGCTGCCCCTACACCTTGATTTAAAAAATGAACTGTGGCACAGCTAAGACAGTGTACCCCAGAGTCAACATTTGCTCAGCTGATAATGGTCACTGCCCAACCCTGAAAAAAATAGGGCAGCCTTGTAGCTGGGACATAGCCAGAGGAACACATGGATCCCTCTACCCACCAAGCGCCACTGACACCAGGCTGAGCTATCCAGGCACACATTTGCATTTGACCCTTCAGCTGCATTTCCCACCATGCCAAGTGCAGAAGACCTATAAGTCTCTGTGACAGCCCAGTGCCTCCCTGTGTATTTCCAAAGCTGTCCACAAGCAATCCCACAGTTCCACAAAAACTGATTTCCATGGGAATTAGCAGTGCCATGCCCTAACCTTCTCCCTTGAAAGGAGCTGCACTTGGCCCTGCTGAAGGGAGGTTGGAGTCAATGCTTCGTTTGAGGTGTCCATCCAGGAAGGAGTGACTTCATAGCTAATGTGGTACCTGCTGTACCCTCTGATGTCATGTTAGTTGAGCGGCTGACTTCGGAAATAGTTATTTACCAATGACCTTGGCACAACGTCCCTCAGTAATTTTCCATGTTATTATTACAGTGGATTCACTGGTAACTTCCTTTGGCTGTGACCACACAGCTCCAGAACATCCACAGTTAGATAGCAATCGTGCCCTGTTTCCATGCAAGGTCCTGAAGCAACAGAAGAGTCTTGTTCCACTCACAAGGACAGTGATAGGATGCGAATGGGGTCACACGTGGAGGGCAGGCCCAGCATGATTTGAAACATGTCCATCTGTTTACATCCTGAATGGAAACAAATAATTGAGACACTGGGAAAGCGCAAGAGGATGGTCATTATATTTATGTTCACTCATTGCATTGTGAGTCCACATTTTCTTTCCACCTAAGACAGCTTTTCTCTCCCTATAAGGGTCTTTCTACTTTCCATGTGCTTGGACTGGGTTCTAGCCCAGCATCTTAAGGTCCAAGGCTTCCCTTCACACGAAGGGAAGAAGGAACTGGGTTTCTAGGCAGCATGTGTTTCTAATAAAATGTATATTATTATTTCCTTAATAGACCACAGTGTCTTAGAAGAGGTCCTATATCTGTATACGAATTAAGTATTTAGATACTCTGTTTGAAATCTATTTTTTCAGTGACCCATCATGTAACTATTGTGTGCATTTTGGCAGGCTACCATGTTCCACATGTGCAGCAAATATGGCTAGTAACAAATCATTGTGATGTCCTAAAAAGCATATGTTAAACTTGCCCCATAGTCAGCACTCAAAATACAAAATTTTGCTCATTTTACATGTCTTTTTTCGGTCTGAATACAAAAAGCAATCAGATCTCATTGGGGAGTTAATCACTTGTGAACATAGAGCAATGAAATTATCTAACACAAAGGGCCCCTTTTTTCAACCTTAAAATCACTGGTGAGCCTTTACACATTTATTCACTGTTGAAAATGATTTTGTAATTATTTTGAAAGAGTCATTTTGGGAGGTATGTGAAATGACTTCAACAGAAATACTCATATGAGAAAGCACTCAATGTAAAGATGACGTAATTGGACTCACAGCGTTTTTCATATTCAATTTCTGTGAAGCCACTCACTACCAATGACTTAGTTGCTATTACTTACAGGTTATATTCTGCATTTCATAACAGGCATTTTTCACAGCTAAGTCTATAGGGTGAGATATTGCAAACAAAAATACTCAATGTTCAGGAGCTTTTGCAGTAACAAAGATATGCTATGGTCAGAGTTTATGTCCACACTTGTCCAAAATTAATTTAAAACACAAATCCCAAGTCTGTATCTCAATAAGATCTTGTGCCAATCAACCATTCTAGTTTATATCTGCAATTCATTTTTATATGCTCCAAGAAATACAGACACACATATTTCGGGCACTGATTTTTCTTACATCCAAAAAGGGGGATGGGCACATGTAAAATCAGATTTATAAAAAGATATCCATAAACATGTATTCCAGAGATGAAATTTTTTTGTTACTGCAGGGTTATAAATCACTGCCTCTTCCTCTGTGATATGAGTGTTAAATATTTATTTCATATTAGTATACATCTATATATATATTGAGGGTTGACTGCAACCTGGAATTCATAGGATACTAAAGAGTTTACAGGGTATCCTAATATTAATGTAATTTATCAGTATTTGAAGACCTCAGTGTTCCATCTCTTCAGTTTGTGAATGATCAGCATGGGCAAGCATCAGAAAATAAAGATAATAAAGACAATGCAGGATTAGTGATATGCTGCAGAAAGAGAACCTTTCTGGCGCCACATGCTGAGATGATGCTAACATTATGGTAAGAAAGCAGTCTCTTTGATTGCTCTAACACCACTATATTTCTGAAATGGTTGCTTTTGTTACCATCAAAATCAGAAGAGGTAACTTAAGATTTTGTTTGTTCTGTAACTTACAATAAGGACTTCTCAACATCATAAATACTGCAAGTTTTTTATTATTATTCTACTGTGAATCTGACACAATTTTACTGTTTTCTCAGAGTTTGAGTTTGGATTGACTTAATGCACTGATGTAGGTAATTTTTATACCACCAAAATAAAAGACTAAATAAAAAGGTATCATGCATATGTCACCACTTTATATGTTTTCTGTCCTTTTGAAAGTTTGCTGCTTTTTTTATGTGTGATTTTGACAAAAAATTGCAATTGACATCAAATTAAAATGTTTGCTTTGATTCAGATACTTTAAATGTAAGCTATTAAGTATGTTACAAATGAAAATTGATGTTAAAAAGTATTTTATCTTAAGTGTATCTCCACTAAGGATCATTGTCCAAAGTTATCTCAACCTCTCAAAAAAGCACTCCCTGTTTGACCTTTAAACTTTCTCATATATTAAGTTCAAAAAAAAAATTGTCCAGTAAATTACATTGCTTTTTGAGAGGAAAAAAATAATTACACAAAACCAGTTCTTACTATGTAGACAACAAGACCAAATCCTCAGATGATTTGGGTAATGGAGACATTATTCTCTTACATTTAAAACACTAACATGCTACCCAGAATTAAAAATTAAAGATCCAGAAACAGACATTTTACTGTATGAATAAAATCTTTTGGAAACTGGAGTGTCAGTTCCATTCTGCAAGGGTTGTCATTTCTTTTGCTTGACCAAAATTTGTGTCTGCCATAAGAACGTGTCAGACGCCAAAGAAAGCACTTCTCTCTTTTCAAGTAGCCATCAGCAATCAAACACATATAAAATTAACAAAATATGACTTGCTACACATTCTTGACTTTTATTAGACATGTTAGGGAAAGAAAGGGTTTGTGATATTTTCACTTCACCATCAGCAACAGCGTCATTACGGCTATTTTAAAAAGTTGCTGCGCTGCAGTTACTGTGGCACATGGGACTGAAATTTCCATTACAATGCTCCAACCCTGCCTCAGGTCCTGAAGACTATGGGTATTATTTTTTAAAATGTTAATTTTTATTTTATTTTTACTTTATATGTAGAAATCTGACAGCACTTAAATTTTAATCATTCAGGAGCTTAATCCAGGATTTCTTTCAAAGCTTAAAATTCCCTGTAAAGCCAAATTCCTTGATGTGCAAGAAATGCAGAATCAAACACTAGGTAGCTGGATCCAAGCTTTGTTTTACCAGCCAAGAAACAAAGTTCTCCTGATTTAACGTACTGCACATAACATTGCTAAGATAAGGATTTAGTTTCCTAAGCCAGGCCCTGATCCTTTAATGAGCTGTGGGTAGGCTCATACACAGCCACACTGCTGGAGTCACTCTGACTCCACTTGCAGGAAACTCCAGTTCTGGCTAGGTTTCCCTATTTCCCCTCAACTTCAACAGGAGAGAAAACCATCCTTTAAGCCGTCAGTTCACTTTAAGACCCCCTAAAAAGCATTTATTCTGCACCCTCTGAATGCAGCAGAAACAGGACGTTTCTAGAAGTTGGTTATTTTCATTTGCTTGATATTATTAATTCAACAGTAAGAATAACTAAAGAGCACAGAATGAGAGATTTTTTTAATTTGTTTTTCTTTTCTAACAGAGACATCAACATAGCTCCAAAATGGTTCATCATCAGAAGATGATGTATTCACCTGCAAAGGTCATTTTATTCTACTGATCACCACAAATGCAACATTTAACAATTCCTCTAAACAGTAAGATATACTGGGATTATACTTTGTCCACCATTTTTGCAACATTTATCTGTCCTCTCTACAAATTCTTTTCACCAAAACATTTTCATTCAAATCAGCACTCTTTAAAAAAGGATTTATTTCAAGAAAACATAGTTTAGATGGAGAAGTGTGTCAATGAAACTCTCTAATGTTATTTCAAATATCCCCCATTTACCTTAGCAATTCAAAGAGAATGTCATTGTTTTCTTAACAAAATTATTTCCAGTACTGTAGCACAAGAAATCTAAAATCTCTGAATTATTTAGTTATATTTTTACACATCTTTTCTGTGGTGTCAACAGAACACCTCAAAAATAACATAAATCACACTGAGATATTTCCTGTAAAATATTTACAGGAACTATTACACGTTTTAAAGTTTGTGCAACCATTCTGCATTCATCATAATGTAAAACAGTCAAATAATACAAAAATGCTATTGATGTACCAAGATATATAATTTGAAAACAAATAATACCTTGGTATTTTACATAAACATGATAAAACTGCGATAAAGAAATGTCAAGAAATAAAATTATAAGGTCTTCTGTAATTTAATATTTTGACAGTCCTACTCTACTTTTTTCTCTAAAAGAAAATAGTGTTTATTATAGAAAATAAGACTTAGTAGTGTTGTACATAGCAGATACCACAAATTATTTATGAGCAGATCATCTTATGGATCTCCCATTGTTCTGGCAATACAATGTGACGATCCTCAATACTTCATTTCACGAATTCATCACTTTATGGAAAAACATTTTGCTACAAACAAAACATCTACCCACTGTGGAGTGCTTAATTTTGACAACTTGCCTAATCTAATATATGGAAACATCAGAAAGAAAATATCCTTCACCTTTAAAATTGCTCATAAAGGCATAGAAATTAAATTGGTGCTTACTTTCAGTTTGTGGAGCAACAAATCCCAGGCTGAGCATGTTTGCACGTGGCCAATAGCCAGCATCATCCCTTCAGAGCTCAGAGCTCTCCACATGCAGTTATGTGTCAGCCAAGGTACAGGAGAACCTCTGGCACCAGCACCAACACCAGCCAGAGGACACCGACACAGCACTGGGGTGGAGAACAAAGCTATGGAAGATCCCTCACGAGCCAGCCAGGAATGTCTTCGAAATTTCAGCAAGAGCTGCCTGATGGGTGGTCCTCTCTTACAGAGCACAGGGATGCGTTTGGTTTCCAAACAGTGAGATAACTTTTTGTAAGTGGGATGGGCTCCTGAACCCAAAAGCTTCCCCTTCTGCCCCCATACCAGACATATCCAGACAGAATCAAACCATATCTGATAGTCTACAAGAGAACCTGAGTTCACCACCTTCGTTTCATTTTGGGGAGTGAAGGGGATAGCTGTGTTACACTTGTAGTAATAACTGGCAAATACTGAGCCTTTGGAATCACCTCTGCAGGACTCATTGGTTTACCTCAAAGCCAGTTTGCATTGCCAGATGTTGCAGTGGCTCAGCCCACTTTACACCCCCCGTGTTACTATGAAGTGGTCTCTCCCCACCCCACTGTGCTAGAAAGTTCTCCCTTTACCAAGACCCCACTGGTCACTGGTCCTCTCCCCCCTCCCCTCCCTTCCCCCATTGGCCCCTGTTATGTCACTCAACCTTGCCTCTACTCCCTAGCCCTCAGACTATTGGCTTCTGATGCTCTGCCCATCCCTGGAACCCTCTGGGATAAAATCACGTGCGAGCTTTTGTCCTTGGTTCTTTGTCTCTGTTCCGGTTGAGTGTGTTGGTGCCATTAAACGCCTCGGAATTGCACACGGAGAACCCCTCTCGCCTTTTCGTCTCCAGTTTGCGCATAGCCTGTGTGTGTGTGAGTGCCTGCTCGTGACTGCCTGCGGGGGTGAGATCATGTGCCCGCGTGGGCGCTGGCAGAGTGCCGCTTAAGCATCTCCACGAGGGACCCTGTGGAAAAAATGCGGCATCGATCCACCAACGCCACCACTACTATAGCCAGCCTATTTTCAAGGTGTTTTATTACCCCTGCTAGCTCTGAGTTTAGTGGTTTTTACGTATGTCATTAGCCTGAGTGCTACCCAAATCTGCTACACAAAGGTCTGAGCAGATAAATACCAGGGATTAATTTAGAAGGTCAGATTGTGGAAGGAGGCAGGCCCACACATTTTTCTCAGCCTCACTGCATTTGCTCTGGGGATGCATGGTTTATCAACACTCGGGTTAATAAAGCACATTTATACCTTTGAAGAGATCAAGACCTGTTTGGGGAGATTTGGGTAGAAGTTCTCACATGCTTTATAAATGCAGGCCAGTACACTGTAAGCAGGTTGCACCACATCCCCTTGAAGAGCTGCAGTCCTGAGCACCATATGAAACACCTCATCAACACTTCCAGTCAAAATCAAACTCGCCCCAACAGCAACAGTGCAGTGTTCTGTCATCCCGAGGCACAGGAATGACACACAGTGACTGCACAGAGAACAAACAGCAAAGCCTCAGGTAGCTGGATTCTGACCCGCTCACAGGGATTTTTTTCCCTGACTGATGCCGGAAAATTGCGTGCCAATTTAGAAGGACAAGAGGAGCCTGGCAAGACTGAACACCTGCACTGCAGTATTTGGGCACGTGCCCACAGCCCCCAGCAGGGTGCCAGGCTGCAGCAGGGGCTGGGGAGAGCAGGGGGGAGCTGACCCTCTCAGCTTCCCTCACCCAGTCATGAATGCACGGTGAGAAAGGGAGGCCTGATCTGTGCTTGCTCCTTCTACCACACTAGAAAGTGTGCCAGGCTAGATACTCACAGCTGCCATATCTGAAGATACAAGAAAACACATCCTCTCTTTTGTTTTGGCTTTACAGGGAAAAAAGTAGGGGTAGCTCTAAAACAGTGTGGCAAAAGAACAACATCCAGCATGATCATCTGCACAGCACTGGGCACACTTACCACCTTGTACAAAGAAAACACAGCTTCATTAATCGCTCCCAAGTCACCCAGTCACTGGGACAGACAACATGCAGCTCTCCATAAATGCATATGGTATGAACCAGCACTTGCTTTTTCCCTCAGTTAGCGCCTTATTGCACTGTTTTGGCAATCCGAATGGTCACTCCAAGACTCTTTGGAGCCTTTGTGCAAGGACTGCACTCCTGCACGCAGAGAGGAGCGGCAGCGGCAGCAGCAGCCAGCAAAGCGGCCAGGCGGCTGGACACCTGCCAGGGTGGCTCGCCTCCAGCACTTCAGCCCCTGGAAGCTTTGTAGCAGGAAGTAGCTGACAGACCATCAGGGAGGATGCATTTTGTCTATTAGGTAACTGAAGCATAATTTGATGAAAGTCAACACACAAAAAAACCCCTGAAAGAAATAAATAAAAAGACAACCCTTGCTGAAGTTCACAATAAGACAGTCATGTGGCAACTACCTCTATGGTTTTAGGTGAGATTTGTAGCACTGTGGGACATAAGACATACTGGTGACATTGCCACTACATCACATACTGCTTTTGCTCTCTGCAGCCTGCCATTTCATTTCCAGAGCGAATGTGCTTTGCAATTTTCCCACATCCTACACCATATACAAGAATATTTTCAATATCCCCAAACCATTTCTACTTGTAATACTTTATCATTAAATTATTCAATAGGTTTTCTCCTTTCCTTTCATCTTTGAGAGATTTCTAATTCAGAGACTGGACTGGTGCCACCAGTAAAAGAACAGTATGTTTTAACAGGTGTGTCTGGGGAAGGAAGATGGTCTATAGACAAGAGATACAAAGAAGACCCTTGCCTTTCAACAGCTAAACCTTCAAAGATCTTAAGGCTGGAAAGGCCCATTATCATCTTTTAACCTGACCTCCAAAATACTGGAATAAATTTTCATTTAGCAATTACTGCACAAAAGCTGCATCACTAAGGGTACCAAAACCTAGTCTTTGGAAATTCTTCCAGACTTGATGTAGAAATGCCAAGTGGTAAAGCATTTGCTGTAACTCTGAATACTCTGTTTAAGTGGTAAATAATTTCACTGTCAAACAGAAGCACCTGATTTCTAATCTTAAACTGCTGGATTTCAGTGTCCAACCACTCCATCTCACAGAACACAACTGTGCTTCTGTGCCCTACTTGCTGCTCAGTTTTAGCATTGGTTGTAAACTCCTCATGGCTCTCTGTGATGTATCTGGCATAATGAGATCAACTTGCTACTACTACTTTCACCATCTACTACCACATTAATCTTTCTAACCAGCACATCCCTTCAGATCTCACATGCAGGTATTTATCCACCACAACCCTTAAATTCTTCTTAAAGTAATTGTTTTCAATTAAATTTTTCCGTCCAGTAACTGTGATCTTTATGTGTTTGCAGATACCACAGCTGAGGAAAAAAAGCTCTTACCACAAATCTGTTACAGACTAACTTGTTAGACTGTCACTGAGCACAAACAGTCCTTTCTCCTCAAATGTTACAGAGATTTGAGCACTCTCCAGTCTTCTGCATATAGGTCTGGCTTATTGTTAATTTCCACCTTGATCCAGACTCACATTTTGATGGGCTTAAAAGTGAACATGCATATGTCTGACAACATGTGAAATTAACCTTTCATATTTTCTTAAGCATCAAAGGAAAAATCCATTTGTTTCTGCTATGAAGGCCTCCCTCATTCCTGTTCCTCACTGACCATGAATGCGCACGATTATGTCCCCTAAAATACCATGTAGAAAGGCAGAGAGTTTATCTCAGTGTTGCAATGGCCAGACCTTGAGGTCAGGTTTCCCTGTGCTTCATACTCTTGAGGGTATTTAACAGAGGGCTAGCAAAGGGTAGATTGGAGGGGAGACAAATTTTCAGTCCATCTCTGGACCTGTATCTATCTTTGCCAGAAGACTTCGTTGCTTATATTTAGGAAACACCATTCAGCTGGCAGTTCAGAGAGAAAAGTGCACATGAAGTTAGACCATCACTGTGCCCACCAGCAACACTGGCTGTGAACAGAGAGAGTACTCCAGATCCTGCATTGGTTTCAATTTTGCATCAGCTGTCCTCAGACTTGTGGTGGTATTCCTTCTCACAGCCTAGATAAGAGCTGCTGGGGTAGACCCTTCCCATGCTCAGTTCTGGGTGGAAGTAAGCCCCAAAGTGCTACAGGTGTTTTCTGTCATTACAAACACCCTACTGCTAATATATAAAAGAAGCAAAAATGCATATAATCAAAAATCCAGGAAAAACCTTTCACACTTGCTGCAAAATATAATGCACTGAAAATCCGTAGGTATTACTATGGTTACTAATCCAAAGATAACTAAGGTTTCCTGCCTTCTCTTACTTTGGAGGTTTCTCTGTTGTGCTTTATTCACAAGAAGAGTTCAATAGCAAATTATCCTCAATTTACTGCTACTAACGATGTAGGCAATTTTTGGTCCCAAGTCTGATGCCTTAATACGGGCAAAACACTCAGTGAGGCTGACAGAATCCTTGCCTAAGTTAAGAAGGCAGGATTAGGCGCACCTTATTATACAGTTATTTATTACACAATGATAATTAATACGAGGTAGACAAGCTCATTTATTTGGCAGCAGCAACCCTGGCTGAAACACACAGTTAAAAAGTGCTGAGCATAAATAATATGAAGAAATGCTTATGCAACAATAAGAAAATGTATGATTGTGTATTCTATCACATAGCTTAAAAACTGCAGGTTAAGCAAATTACCACTGGCACTGCATATCCTTAATTCTGCCGATCACCTAAATGAATGATCGGGTATGAACCTTTCAATTCTAGCAGCATTTCTTTCTAAATACCTCACTATTTAGCAGCCTAAAGGGAGCCAACACATCAGTAGTGCCTTCTATGCACTGTCGAGTCCCAGCTTGAGCACACCAAACTCTGAGGCCTTTTGAAATCTTTAAAGACAACCACACATAAGACAGTTTCTATATTGCAGGGCTGGGTAGAGCTACTGCAGCACAAAACAATATTTCAAGCTTTCTGATATACATGTGTCACCTCTATGTGACAAATAGCTTGTATTAATTAGGCACTAGACTTGGTGAGATTGCTGTTATTAACTGAGAGAAGATGGGTTGAATTTAATTGTGTGTGACATCAAAGTCAAGTGACTGATATTTCAAGCATCATTTAAAATGTTTGATATTGGAGTCATTGTATTCACATAAAGACTGTCTAAAAATATAAAGGAGAATGATGAGAGAGGAACTGAAATGCATTCATACAATCCATCTTATGGAGTGAATTTGATGTAATTTTGCTTGTATTTTTGACCCAGTGTTGACAATATTTATTTATTTAGTTGTATAAAATTATTACTTTGAAGAACAGTTTATTTTTCTCAGTACTAATTCTGGAGACAGCTGGGATGGTTTGTATTGGTTCCAGCATCAGTGTTCTCAGAAATGTGGACATAAGGGAGGGGGAACATAAAAGATCAGCTTGCGCTGGGATTTGTTTATAGCCATTAATGAACACTATTTGGAAAATGTTTACCTAAGAAAAGCAGACTGTACATTATTTAGGCAAACTTCCATAACAGCTTGAAAAAAAGAAAGGAGAAAATGAAACTATATTTAAAACTGCACATGAAAGAATGTATTTAAGAAGTAAGAGCTTGGTATTTTACTATGCACTGTACAAATGGTAACAATCTCACACTCATCAGAATGTGAGGAATGCTGTTTTAGGGTCGAATGCTTCTCTCATTTAAGATGCTGGCAAAAATCCTCTTCAGTTTGACAGGGCAGAATCATACTTGTGATGTAGCATGATAATGTATATGGTGTTTTGCTAAAAAGTGGGTCAATAAACAATTGCCCCAGAGGATACTTGTCTATAATGCTTCTGCATTGTACCATTTCCTTTTAGTTTTTTCTTTAAAAATAAATAAAATAAAGCACTTGCTTATTCCATGCTTGCCATAAAGCACACAAAACAATCCAACTGAAATCAGCTTAATTAAACCACAACGCATTGCAAGCACACATGTATCCCCTAGGTATTCCCAAGCAGACAAATCTGAAGTGCACGACAGCCAAAAGTAAATATTAACAATTTCACAAACCAGAAAGACAATGTTCCAGTTAGAAGAACATCCCCACTGCCACAGTGGTGCCCTAGACCCACACACTATGGAGCAAGGAGGGACAGTCAGGCTCACTGGGGTGCCTCTCCACTTCCTGCAGCCCATGGAGGTCAAAACGTAAAATCAAAGATGTATAATATATATAAATCAAATACATATGTATGCATGCAGCGTGCACACATATATGTGGATTTTCATGTCTGTAAATATGTGTATATTATTTTATATCAGAATTAGTATTGCCATAATCACAAACACAACCAAGCCTAGAAAGTATATGTGAAGGATATAACCTCATCCCAGTGTGATTCAGTTCTCAGAGGGACTTTGTACTCCCAGGGACATATTCTAGACTGATCAGACAAAATGTTTAATCACGTGCTTAATTGTAAGAACTGATTTTGACGGGGAAACTGATGTGCATAAAGCCAAAAGACACATAAGTACCTCAGCAATTGTATAGGTAGAAAACCCGATAGCTGATGGAGAATTCATGGATAAACTCCAGTTTATGTGAGAGAGTAATTCTCTCCCCTTTCTCCTGTTCTTTACAGCAGTGGACCAAAATCCTTTTTGAAATCATCTAAATTCTCTTGTCCTCAGTGATAATACAAAGGTGCACCTTTTCCTCACTCCGTACAGGATTGACATTAGCCTCAGGTTTTAACTAGCCTTCTGCTAAATAAAGATTTAAATTTTTTCATGGAAAAGCAAGAAAAAAACTTAGTGTGTCATGCAGGATTCCTTGGCAGTTGCAATATCAGTTTTAGCGTAACTGATAAAGTAATTTATATAACAAAGCAGATTTTTTCTATATATGAATAGTTCACAGAAGTAGCTCTAGGTTCCCTGCAATTCATTTCTTATTAGGAGCTATTAGGGAATAATTACAGCAACCTCTCACTGCTCTGTCCTTCATCTAACAGGCAATCGCTGAATATTTTTTTAAAAATCCATTGAGTATGTTCCTACTTTTTGATAAAATTTGGAAAGCTCTCTGAACCAGGTTGCAGTACCATATTTGCAAATTAAAAATTATTACTTAAAAGGTGTTTAAAATGCCCTGTTTCCACAACCGTCCCTGCCAGAAAACTAATCCACCTAAAAGAATATTGAGGGGAAGCAAATATTAAAGAGTGTGAATACAATCAAAGCAAAAAATGCAAACAGATATCTGAGGGGGTTGTGTTGTTCCTTCTACCTAGCTTGCATTGAAAGCTTTATATTTTGAAATTAAATAATTTAAAAAGAAAGAGCTCTTCCTTTCATTTGGAGCAGAATATGCTTTGAACTAAACTCACACTTAAATTCTGACGTCCCTGAAATCAGTCATTCTTCCTGACTAATGCTTCCTGGTGAGCTGGTTATGGGATAAAAATGTCAAAGGGAAAAGTTAACCATTTTATATATGTATATATATATATATATATATATATACACAAAACCCTGTGCCCAAATAAGTACATGTATTTAAATGCAGCTCAGGGATGTTATTTGGGTTTGTAATCAGGAATTTTCATAACACCTGCAAAATAATAGGTATCAATCTATTAATATCTTTCATTTGTCTTCAGAAAAATGGTGAAAACCTTAAGGCAAGGTTTTGAAAGGTGTGGTGCTACTTCTCCTTTGAAGTATAAAAACTGTTTATGTATTAAATTTGACTGCAACATAAAAGTTGCCTTTGTAGAGCACAAGCCAAATCTATTTGGTCTCTAAACTTTGCTAGTATGTTGTTGTCTGGAATGTGACCTTTTTGGAACTGCTTTTCCAGCATCATTCCAGTGACTGAAATACCAGTAAGTGTGTTTTGGATGGCTTCCAGTCAGCTCATCTACCTGTCTGTTGTGAGAGCCTGAGCTTGCTGCACTGCTGCTACACAACAGTGCCCCGGGCATTCTTTTTCTCTCCTCGCAAACACACATGACTTTCAATTTTTGCAACCATTTGTAGTTCACTGGCAGATTTATTGACCAGGAAAGTTCATGCCTCCTCTGTGCTGCCCAAATAGGCTCTGTTTTGTTTTTAGCTGGATTTCTACCTGACCTCCGATGTTGTGGGAATCATTTTACACCAGCAATTAAATGCTGGAGTAGTTATTTGTAGCTTGCAATTGTCCCCATTTAGAAGACTAACTGCCCAATTGCAAAGCTTCTAAATGGGTGCAATTGCAAGTTCAAACAGTTGGGCCCATATGTAATTACGGTCACAAAATTGGGCTCACTTACGTTGGAAGTTGCTGCAGAAGGCATAGGCCACCAGCTAAAAGTAATGGTTCTTTGCCCAGTTGCTACTATGTGTTGGTTCATTACAGCAGGAGGAATGAAAGGAAAAGCCTCTTGGTGGGAATACAGAAAACATAAATACATTAAGACAATTTGAGACTATAAAGTGATCAACGTGGCGCCTAGGACAAATGATCATAACTGTCTCATGCCTAATCACCCATTTCAGACACAGCTTTATGAACAAGTTTTGTTCTCTTTCATGGCTTTTCCCTTATTAAGGCAGAACAGTGTCAGTGGTCAGAGGACTCAATTCCAGGTACCAGAGGCACAGGCTGTGAGATGCCACTGGCCATTTTAAACCATCTGCTGAACCTACAGCTTTTTTCCTTCACTCCACTTGAAAGAAGTTGATCAAGAAAACACCAGCTGGAGGTTTTTTCTCCTCTCACATAGTCAGGCAGTAGGTACAGTGCTACTGCTGTCAGGGAAATTGTGTCTAACTCATCCTAATAATAACTAGGAGAAATTTCCCACCTTTTTCTCCCCAGTGCAAAAGCATTTTCAGTGGTTGAAGGACATACTTCCACAAGTAAAGGCTCCTTTTTCGTGACAGCATGATATCCTGCACATATCTGGGGTTCTCCCCAAAGCGTATTCCAGCCTTGACAATGGGAGTGCAGACCTAGGCACTCTCAAAAGCAGACCTAGGCACTCCCAAAAGCATCCTGTTTACCAGCCCTTCATTACCACTGCTTAACACCACAGCACAAGTAAGAAACAGCTCTGCTGCATCCATACGAATTCCTTCATCACAGCCTCCTCCAACCAGTGTGCCTAATCAGCTGCTGAGCATGTCAAACCACTGCTGTTCAGCTCATCTGCTGATGACATGAGACACATCTGGGCAATGGAACAAAGGGAATATTCTAAAATGATTATGCTAAGAGGAGAATTAATATTCATCCCCAAAAGGTGCAACCGCCAGCCCAGAACAGTAAATACAATTGACTACCCTTCAGTACCAAAGTCTTGGGGACCAGGTTCTCCCAAATCCATTGAAATCAAATTTCATTTAGTGAGGATGAGGCCATTAAGACAGGTATTCAGGTAAAACAGAAATATATTTAAATATAATTGCATTTTTTTCAGTATCACGTGCACTGCAGAGTGGATACATTTTGTGGGAATTCAACAAATGATATTTTAATGTACATACATAATTTATTGAGCAAACAGTAGACTTGGTTGAATGAATGTCAGCCATTGAAGATCCAACATGCTGTATTTTCATGCTTATTACTTAGTACAATAGCAAAGAAGGAAGCATTTAACATATTTACGAACTTGAAATATCTCTCAAGTTCCACGGTGCAGGACCATCACAAATATTATCACATTCTTCTTCTACAGTCACGATAAGAAGTAAGTTAAGCACTTGCTGTGTATTTTTCAACCTAAAGATGGTTGAAATAGTTACAGATTACCACCTATACTATTCTTTTACTATTCTTGCAATACTGTGAATTACAGCTAGAGAACATAATCTACCTTTATATTTGCCCATAATTCCTGTTTATCTTACATAGAGTGAATAAGATTCAGCATCTAATTTCTGCATATTTTGCTTTAAATTATAACAATTAGATTTTTTAAAATCTAGTGGTCCTAGCGCCAAAAAAAAGACTGTTTAAACAATATGTCTATCATAGAACAAAATTACCAGCTGTCTGTTTAAAAATAGCCATTTTTTAAATATCTTCAGTCTAAACTTTACATCGCAGGTGCGCCTGATGATCGTAAGGTAGTGGGAGTTCAGACTCTATGATCCTGTTCTTGGCCCTGCCATTCTAATGAGATATTTCACTGGATACATTAGGTAGCTTCAAAAGTTTCCCGTTACTGTGGTTGCTCCACATAAGCAAGTCCTTGATTTTAGACAGCAAGAGTAGAATTCATTTCATATCAACTTAATTGCCTCCAATTACCTACAGCCACCTAGAATTACCTGGTGACCAGAATTAGCTGTGCTTATTTCTTTCCATCAGCCTTAAATGCAGTTAAGACATAGGGATTCAAGTTCAGAGGTAGAATCTCTGTGACCACTCTGTAAAGTTAGATTTCAGAGATGAATCACATTCCTACTTCCAGCGCTGAGAGGCCTTTGCCTCCCATTGATTTCAGGAGGAGTTGCATGTGCTTAATGTCCAAAGTATAGTAGCCACATTTTGAGGCCAGCTCTGCACTTAGTGCCTCCCATCGCTCTCATTAGGCACCTGGAACCTGACCCGGATCACGGAGCAATCACTGCTGCTGCGCTTCGCCATGGCAGCACCTCTGCCCTGCTGAGATAAAGCACCTACTTGGACCTCTTTGGCTCTGAAGATTCACTGGAAAGGAGAGCGCAAGTACTTCTGGAGAGCGAGGAAGAAGAAAATTAGTCTTTCAACAGGCTATCATTACATAAGTAGGATAATATAATACTTTTTTTCTTTGACAATTGATTTGTGGAAGGTAGAGGCAGCGCAGTCTATAGCAGCTTAATACGTTCTAAGTCCCCACTGGTCTGCTCAAGGCAGAAGATAAACAGAGGAGAAGCAATGTCAGAAGACACCTGGGAAATTGTGTCCCCTTCCTCCTCTGGGCTTGTGTGGAAAGCCCTTAGAAAATTTTCAAACTGATTTGCTTTCTGCTTTCCTGATTGTTCAATGACAATAAAAAAAGAATGGCAAAGTCGAAAGGACCGAGGCTTGGAGCTTTATTTCCATTTCCCAGGCTAGTGAAACCACCCACTAGCTTATATAGCCCTTAGGCATCCTCTTCCCTGAATTCATCCTCACAGGACACCATTGCTTTCAGTTTTTCTGTTCTATATGGGTTCTTATACTGCCCTCGTCACCGTAGTAGCTGAGTGCCTTCAAGTAGTGCATTATGCGATGTGACTAACATCTGTGACAACCAAAGCAGGAGGGGAAAACAGTTAAGGCCCCAGTAGCTTTCCCCCTACACAGCATTTCACTTTCCAACACTAATAACTTTCTCTCTGTGAATACACAGCTAGATTGTTGTGGTCACATTTGTAGCAGATCAGCAATGTTTCGTTCCCTCTGATGCTGAATTTCTCACTTTAGTAAGGCAGTGTGGGGATCATTCTCCTTTACTTAATTCACTGAAACGCTAAAGGCTGGATATTATTCTTCAATTATATTTATTTTAAGAATATCAGCAGTGACAACAAAAACATAGTAGGCAAGGTAGCCTGGCCTGGAGACACAAGCCACAGGATTCAGAAAAGGTCTGTGAAAGACACAGCATTTGGCACTACCTGCAGTGTGAGGGGAAAATGTTTCAGCACCAGACTCAGCCTTACAAGCCTTGGGGTGGAGGTTAAAGGGGCACCATGTTCCCCAGGAGTGACAACTGAATATCTCATCGCAGGAGAACTCGCACATGGGAACAATATGCCTGCAAATGTTTTAAACGTATGCAATTGCTTTGCCAGAGCAATTGATATGTTGTGGAAGAAACATTGCAGGGCAGGTGGTTGCTGTGAGATGACCCCATACTTGGGACCAAGAGTGAGATGTGAGGTCAAAGGTCAAGTGTGACTTTGTTAGAAGCAAGAGATACAGTCACCTCTGCACTGCTGCCCACCCTGCAGCACGCAGCGCTGCTGAATGCCACACAGGTTGCAGGATGACTCTTTAGTGGCACAAAACAAAGCAAATACATTTATTACTATTTTTCTGATTGCATCAAATGCAATGTTAAGATGTATTAAAGTCTATATGCAAATATAAAACAGTATTCTTTACTACCTTAGGTGCGCTAATTCACCAGCACAATGAGAAGGGTAAAATGAAAACAAGTAGAAAATTATGTTAAATAAATGATTACAAAATTAAAAATCGTTTGGCTTATTCTAGGCAGGCATTGCCCCAGAGATTATTCACCTACCACTTCAGAGTTCTCCTTGACTTTAAGAAACCCTAATGGAAAGTTAAGAATTTGGGGGTGAAGGGAGAGAGCAGAGGATGGTTTGCTTGGGTTTTGTGAGTTCCCCCCGCAGGTGCCAGACACTACACATTCAGAAACTGTCTAGATAATAATTGACCTAATATTAAAGCATAATGTAGGGAATGCTGCAGAGAAAACTGAAAATGTTTTACTGATTAAAAAATTCCTTTTCTTTCTAGTATCTTTTTTCTGCTGTCATTCCAGAGGATCCCAGAATACTTCAAAAATTTTATACACACATTCCAGGAAGGATTGCAAAAGCTGATTAAGAGCATATGCAGTAGCAACACAATACCACAATTAGGATGGGAAATGGAGAACACTAGACTTGATCTTGCCTCAAGCAGAATGTCCAATAGCAGTGAACACAACACAGAAAGAGGGACAGAGCACAGATGTTCAGACCAGAAGACAAGCCAAGAAAGGCTTAAAAGATCACCGGCTACAAGACATTTCATAGAAAGCACGCTGTCTTATTGCTCTGTGAGCATTATCACACAAGACAATGCAGACTCTAATTTAAACAGTCGGAGGGAAAGATCCTTAAGCTGGATGCCAGTTGGCTACAACAACAAATATGTATCGCTGTTCTGACAACATTCACTGCGGTAAACTGCGCTGTGAAGTAATTATCCCAGAGACTCTGGCACCCCAGCACAACTAGCAACTCAAAGAATCCATCAATATTCTTCTGGGGTGACAAAGCCAGAAGGGGAGGGTAGGAAAACCATAACAGCCTGGCCAAGGGGACATGAGGGCAAACAGTGCCTTCCTGTGGAGATTGCCCTGCCGTGGCTGTGCTCCAAGGGCACTGCTACAGCACCTGACCGTGTCTGCAGAGCTCTACATGTCACTGCTGCGATGCCAGTGAGTACCAGCCTACAACTACCAACCGCATATCCTTGTCGGAGCCACTGAAGATGTACATTCATGTGCAGGGCCAAAATATTTGTAGTGATGTAGGGAAGTATTTGCAAACTGTCAAATTTGTAATTTCTCAAACAAAAGAAATATTTATAGCAGACTTGCCTGATGCAGTTCAGGGAAGACTTTCTGCAGGCTAGTGGACCCCAGCCTACAGGGAGGAATGAGGAGGGAAATTAATCTGATTGCTATCACTTTTACTTCTAGTGTAACACAAAACAAGAGGGTCAGATGTGCAGTCACACACACAGATTATTTCTTTAATTGCTATCTCCATTACAGAGATAAAGTAGGATAGGATAAATCCTCCATTACATAGGATAAAGTAATTGAGCAAGAATGTGCCTATGACATGAAGTTGAGAGAAGTCACTGACTATGGGACCCATACTTTAATGATGTGATACAGAGGTCAGAAGAATCAGGGGAAAATCTCCCATGATTGTAATGGCTGATACAATAATGTAAACTCAGTATAGTCAAGCGGTTAGAGCAATGGGAATTAACCTAGGAAGACCGGTCCACTTCTCTGCTACACGTGTCCAGTTTCATGTTTAATTGCACAGTAATGCTCATGCTAATGAGATTTCCATTTGCCCAGCAAACACTCTGATGTTGCTGCTCTCACACCAGTGTTTTAATGGTCTTGTTGAAACTCAGCTTTGTGGCACTTCTTTCTACAGTGCAGCCCAGGAGGATGCAGTGTCTCTCCCAAACTTTGATGCATGCAGCTCTGTGTGAAAATTTAGGGAATGTTGCCAGATTCAAGTGTATCTGCCAATCAACTGCTTGATGGCTGTTCCAGAAATGGAACTTTCTCTGAATGGCTCAAAGGCAGCAGGACCTAATGTTTCACTCCAGCTACTTAATACCTATTTCTACTCTAAAAGCTGGTCCAGTGAATGAACATGATACTCATGCCATGAAAACTTTGTCCAAGTACATACTTTGATCATGAGTACCATCTAAAAGAGACTCTCCAGCTCGTTTCTACATCTATTTTATTATTTTCATTCTTTCTCTTTGCCCTGTGCCTTGTACCATGAATTCATCTCTAAGTGAAGATGACCAGACACCCGCTGGACTGTAAATGTGGGTGCAAATACAATTTTGTGCCGTATTGTGTCACTCTCCTGCTTCAGCAAGAGAAATTAGTCCTTCTGTATGTGAGTCCCTGTAATGTGCTGTGTAGAAGTTGTGATGCTTGGCAGGTGTCAAGACTGGCATACCAGCCTACATGTGCCAGATGATGGTGTACTTCTCCCACCTATGCTTTTCTTCTAGGATTTCTGGGTTAAGGAGACAGGCAGGATAAACACTAGGCACAGTCAGAATATATTTGAAAGCATGCAGGACAAGCCCCAGAATTTATTTTATGTGCTTCAGATGCCATTTTAAACTGGCTTCTTTCCCTATTCAGTGTCTCTGTAACATGTAGATAATTCTCCCCTCCAGACCCTTACACCTTTTTGGTTAGCTCAGAGAGCAGTGTTGATCTTTCCCACCTGGACTGCAGCTATCACGCAGTGCCTGTCATTCTCATACAGATCAAAAAGGATTTTGCAGGCAGTTGCCCTTGATCCGTGCCTTATATGTCAGTGTTAAATGCTTCAGCTGAGAGATGCCTGCTTAAAATACATCCTCACCATCAAACCAAAAGGTCCTGAGGCATGTGGAGCACTGCTTAGTAATGCCTCTGAGAGGAAGTCCTGGCCACCATGGCATCAGCAAGGCTTCCTGTAGCACCTGGCATTTTTGATGGAGATCATCCATCCAAATAGTGACCTAATGCAACCCTGTATAACTTTTGAGCCCATGAGATAGCAGTGTATGTGCAAATGCTAGGGTTTCCTTTTCGAAGGCAATTCGATGTGGTTAACAAATTCTGCACTCCAGGTACTCTTCATCCTACAGCTGCAACTGCTAGCACTTTTATAAAGCTGTCTTAATTACCAATGACCCTGTGCTCTTCAAATGCATCAGTGGTACAAGGGATGATTCAGGATGACAGGGTCACAAGCAATGGGAAAGAGTGTCTGATCCATGCCCCACTTACATACATCTCTAGCTCATAGACTATCTGCCCTAGATTAAAAAAAATTCTTCGTGTTAAGAACTCTGTTTCAGTAGAATTTAAAAGGACTTGGGTTCCAGCCCTCTTTTATTAAAGTGCTGGGAGGATCAAATCTGTATAAGACACAAGCACTAGGACAGAACATGTTAAATAAATGACTTGTGGATGTGAAAGCTGGTAAATTTGAGTCTTCTGGAGAAAAAGGATTTTCACCCTCAGCCTAAAGTTAGCTAATGCCTCTAAATTACTTTTAACATTTGATATGAATTGTAAAAAAGTTTATTATTTTATGTCAAAAGATGATACAGACAGCTGAGAAGAATTTCAAGTTGCACAATAAGAACTCAATGCCCACATTTGCTGTTGCTAAAAATCTCCCTCAGGAAGTCAACAAGCTCTAGAAAATTCTTCCCATCACTGAGAGTTTGTCCACAATAGCAATGCTTTTGGGGGAGTCAAGGGTATAACTGCCTAGGAAAATGTTTGTCTCTCCTCATCCCCTCCACCATCAGTGCTGCCCTGATCAGCAAACACAAGGAGGAGTTATTACATGCTACCTTTATTGCAGTGAAATAATTTAAATTATTTAAATCATTTAGAAATGAGAAATTACAAAGTAGCCTCAAGTGCATGCTTAGGTGCTTTGATGAATAAAAGCTCTCATACAACATGTAAAACAATCAAAATACTCCACTCCAAAACCAAGATGTTTATAAAAAAGACATCTATCATGTTGATCCAAGAGCTAATCTCACGTCCTCCTCTGTCCTTAAAACAGAGTCCTAATATTATGTTATGGTAAAATATTCTTTTTAAATAAATTATAGGAAAATAATTGAATCTTGAATGTTCTGTTATTTGTAAATCGAAATGCTTATGTCTTTTTGCTTAAAAACACAAATAATCCTCAGCATGCCACTTTTTAGTGTGGCATAATATTGAGTCAAAAAGAGACATAGCTTTCCTCCTCTAACTCAAGGAAAGTCATACTGAAAGAACCTACTGGTGTGATTGTTGTGATCACCCGAGTGTAATTCTGCAGCTGATCATACAAAGATCATCGAAAAGGAAAACCAAAGACCTCAGTCCTGCCAATACTTCAGGAAATGTCCGTTCAGCTGTGCTGCCATAAGCACGCACTTAAATCAGTGGAAATGAACACATCCAGACAAGCTCAGAACATTTTGAGAAATCCTGTTCTTTGTCAAGATTTTATTTTCCCCCAGTTTCCGTGGATTGCTCAAAACTAAGGGAAAGGAAGAGTTAAAATCTAGCTGTAAAACCACCAAAACATAAAAATAGAGGGGAACACCAGGTATGTGTATTACCTTATGTAAGTCATTCTTTTTCGTAACTCTTGCTCAGAAGTACCTACATTTTAAATATAGTTTGTTCCTCTAGTTTCTGATATCTCAATCACTGTTTATATTTATTTAGTGTTCTCTCCAAGCACTGAGGGTTTCTGATGACATCAACAAGTACAATAATGACATCAGAACCAACTATTTGTTGTGATAATAACATGGTCTTCTCCAGGGCTTTTTGCCAATCTCTCATTTCCTTGCCCAGTGAGACAATTGGATGCTTTTTTTACTTGTAGTACCTTATTTGTAACTGGGTGTAATGTTGCCCGTGATAACTATGTCTCTCCTCTCTATTTGCCCATATTGCTCCTACGTCAGCCAGACCTGTGTATTAAAAATGAAGCTAGATAAAACATAAGTGTTCATAAAGGAAAAAACCTGTTTTGTTAATAGACCAATGTATTCTCTTTTATGTAAGTAATCCTCTAAACAATGGAAACATTCAAAGGCCAGATCAACCAAAGCACTGCAGAAGTGTTTCTGATGGTAATATTAAACTAGTAACTCTTTTTTCTCCCAATCTAAAATAGAATTAGTGCATGACCAACACATTCTTTTCTCTTGAGAAAGTCTGATTACATACCAATGGAAGAGACATGGTGGCCAAAGTCTGAGACATCAAAGCATGCTCCTCAGAGCCCTGCCACCTTTGCCACAGTCCCAAAGTGCCCACAAACAAGCCAAGAAAAAATAAAAACAGAAGCAGGCAAACTTTGTGTGTGTTCATCTACAGAACATCAAATCCCATCTGCCTCCTACAACACTATCAAAACAATGAAAATGAGAAGCCAGCTAGGATGATGTCTGCTAGAAAAGCCCTGAAACGTGCTAATCACTTACCTACACGCCTGTTGTTCACTTAAATCTACTTTGCAAAATACCACGAGCATGGGGACTTTATAAACTTTTATTCTGTTCTAAAAACAGGCCCAGAAATCTTTCCACAACAGCCAAATTTTCTCCAAGGTGAATTACCCACGAGAGAGGTTTCATAACTTTCACACACGCACCTCAACCACCTATAGGGCAGGCAAACGAATGAAAGAGCGGCACCCAGAACTGAACCGCCAGTACAGCGTGGGAATGAGATAACAGGGCACCTATCTGCTCCACTTTCCTCCGGCACCCCTGAGCCATTCGGCTGGCTTCCTGCACTGCTGGGAGCCACCCTCTCCGCCTTCTCTCCCGCCCCGTGCCCAGCTAAATACTTTTGCTCTCCAGCAGGAGCTGTAAACTGCAGCCCCCCCTCTCCAGTCCGCAGCGGCGCAGCCCGGCCGGGTCCCCGCTCCGCTGCCGCACTCCCGGTGGGTCCCGAGCGCAGCGCTCCTGCGCGGTGCCAGCGCCACCGCCGGGGCCGCCCGGGCTCGCGCACGGAGGGAAGGTGCATTTATTCTCTCTGTTCTAGGTCTAATAACCTTAAAGCTTCTGGTCATTCCCGAACCGCATCTTCCACGCAAACGGACGCACACGGAGCAGAGGGGTCCCCAGGGAAAGAGATGCGTCACTGTCCAATGTTCAGCGTTAGCGTCTTGATCAAGAATGCGGTTTGGGTCCTTCTGCTTCATTTCCCCCCCACCCCTCCCCTCCAAAATCTGGTTTGATTTTCCTGTCCCCTCGTCTAGCTTCTCACCCATTAAAAAAATAGAAAAGCATTATTTTTTCAGCTCTGCTTTTTCCAGACAGATTTGGCTCCCTCCAAAGCCTCAGTGATTAAACACACAGTAAATAGTAGTCAGACCAAAATTCTCTAAGCCTGTGACTTTTTTTGGTGCCAATAAATCCCACTGCACCTTCTCTTCAGCTGCCCTCAATTTCCTTGACTCTCTTAAGGCTGTCATGTACATCTGGACCTGGCTCCTACTTCCATTGCAATATTTTCATTCTCTTTCAGACTCCTCTCTGAAAAGCTGCAGACCATTAAATCTACATGTTTTCTGAAATCTTTAGAGCAATTTCAGGATTTGATCACTTTTTTTTTCCCCTTTGGAAATCCCCAACCTGAAAAAAATCGCATTCAAAATGTCAAAAATATTGATGTTTAATTTTTAATTTCTTGTCAAAGAGAAAAAGTAAAAAAAAAAGAATATTCTAATACAGTTTTAATTTAGGGGGGGAATCATTTTTCTTGAGACACATAAACCAACATGATCCTAAAATGCTGAATGCTATCATTACTATTCTGCAATGCAGAAGTGAAAAAACCTTATCTGCTGATATGGAAACAGCAAATCTTCAGCCTGTGTAATGTAATTTGGGTTTTTTGGTATCTTTTTGTTCCAGCAGAAGATCTTTGCCACAATGTGTCCAGTACATCTGTGTTTTCTCTCATTCGAGCCAGAAGCACCATGGGGCAGACAAGTCTTTCTTGACATATTTTTCTAAGCAAGTAAGTATTTGATTTTTTTTTTCTGTGGTTCAGAATACAAAGAAGTGTGACATGGCAGTTCTGGTGATTTATCACAGAGGAATTTAGAGGTAGCAAATAATAAAATTTTATTAAATGGAGACAACCAGGGGGAGCATACATGTGTGGCTAGAATCCTCTCTTTTTTCCTGCTCACCAGATCATCACTCCACACAGCCGCTGGGAGAATGAAAGCTTTTGAAATAAACAAAGTGCTGCTGTCAAAAGCAGAATAATCTAAAGTGCAGAAATTAGAAGAGTAAATGGATCTGGAATTACCATGGGGATAGGAAGGAGACAAAACGTGTATCTAGCAGTATTTGGGGTCTAGCCAGACATGTACTTTGCAGCAGCTATGTCAGGGACAGGGATTGCCGTCCACTGTTCTTTGCTGCCCCTACCGATCTGCTGACGGAGTGGGTTACCCGAGCACTCCCCGGCTTATTTCACTTCTAAGGAGCCCAGGTTAGTTCAGATAAACAGTAAGTCTTTGCTAATCTAGTGCATTTTGAAAAAATAGGTTAGAGGAATCTTGTATGAGCAGTGCTACTAGCAGAGTCACAGGGATTTGGGATTCCTGATAACCACCCAGAGACAGGCTGCAGTTACTAATATCTTCCACCAGCACAGCTGAAGCTAGAACACATCTGTTCACCTCCTGAAGAGGACTAGATTTCTGGTCTGCTAATCTCATTTTCCACTACATATTCAGTCAAAATAGCCGCTCAATGGCTGGAGACTCCTCTGTGCTTGGTTCCTTCAGCAGTATTAATTTGGCAAAAGTAAATGAAGAGAAAAGTGAATGTTGGTGTTTGGAGCCTGATTAAAATAGGATGTATAAACAGCATAAAAGTACATAGCCCTGCTGTATCTCATCCTTTGCTGCTCTTAATACTCTGAGTTCTTAAATCAGGCAGCTCCATGCAGCTTTAATTTAGTCAAGGGCCAAGCAGCTATGAATTAAGGAGCCATAGGGCTGAGCTTCCAGCAATCTGTTCTCTCCCAAATGTCCAATTAGAAGAGATAACACATTCAGAGATAAATTCCTGGCAAGAGCTGAGGATGAGATTTTGCTTGTATCAACAATGTGGTCAACACTTTGAGAATGATATATGGAAATAATGTAAGACAAAGATCTGAAATGTTTAAACAAGAGATCAGTTATGGGCCTCTCAGAGGTGGTAAAGGTAAATTATTAAAGAATTTATAATTACATTCATGCCTAATTATTAATAAACAAGGATAGCTAACAGATGCTGCGGCAGATTTACATTTCCTAAGGAAACAAGAAGAATTATGGAAGAAAATCAGGATCAGCAAAATGATTAGGTCAGGAAGCCGAAATGCCTGTACATGACAAAAAAGCTTCTGTCAAAACTACTCAGGAAGAAGGAGGAAGCAGTAAAAAAAAAAAAAAAAAAAAGGAGAGAAAGAGATTCCTTTCCAAACTTTGGAGGCACTAATAGATTGAAGAAAGCTGACACACCACTACAGTGAGAATTTTTCAACAAGTTGAGGGTGGGGATCAGATTGAAACCAAAGTGCTTAATTCTTACTAATGCCATTCAAGTGACTTCACCACATGTTGAATATGAAAATAAACTGATATCTGTTCTCTTAAACCTATGAATACTCCAGATCAGTATAGTGGAAACTTCATCAGAGAAATATAAAATGCATTGCTTAGAAAAATTAACAGCAAAACACAGAATACAAATTGTGACAAGTAAACTGGACAGAAATCTTGGAAGAAGTAACAGTGGGCCAGCAGGAGCAATTCTACTCCCAGTTGATTTAAGATCTGTGGAGATCTGTACACTATTTAGCACTAGACTGTGTGATTTGCAAATAGTGTGACAGAAACTACTGAAGGGATAAAGAATTGGCTTTGACTGTTAAGACAATAGGTATTTGAAAATGGAAGGAAGAATCATGAAAATCTATTTTGAAAGATTATTTCTTATTTATTTATGACCTGGAAAAAAATCCCTGAAGAAATTACTGAAGTTTTCACAGAAACAGCTAATGAGTTTGACAGATAAAGATGTAAAGTGATAAAGTAAACTTGTATGAAATGGAAAATAAAACCTAGCAATTAATTGCTGGAAAACAGAACATCATGGCGACATTAAAGAAAAACACTTATTTAACATGAATTTTGAAACTATCAAACATAAAGAGAAAAGAAATGGAATACAACTGAACTTCAAGTTCAGGATTTTTTTCCAATGAAGAAAAACATAAAACTCTCAAATACTCTTAAGCAGAGCCAGGGTAGCTTGACAAAATGGAACATTAATGTTACTGTGGAGTGTTCAGGAAGACAAGCTCAGCATCTGTACCTGCCCTTACTTAAAGAAATGTATTACAAGGCTACATTTACATGAAGACTGTTTGGCACTGAAGTCATTGAAGATAATTTCTATTCAGTTTTCATCTGATTTAAATACCTGCATTTACCAGATACTGTTTTCTACTCAAAGGTTCAAAAAATTTCCTATGAGGGTATTTTCTCCTTTTAAGTAAAGAAGAAATTGCAATAGGCTTACAGTCAGTGAAAAGCAGTATTTTCATTCCTTATGTATTAAATACTTGTAGAAAAGATTTTCCTCTCAGTATAGAAACAAGTCTGTATATTTAACATCGATGAAAGCTGTTAATCTCAATAGGAACAGTTTGATTTAGGACACAGAATACTTTCCATCCCATAGAATCTATTCAGACCACTTCTTCTGCCATTGCATGCCAATAACCTATGTCCAACCACAAGATAAAAATCATCCAAGTCTTCCATTTGCAAATCTCGAGTCCCACTTCTTCGTTTACACCCAAAAATATCCTCCCTGCTGTTTCCTCCCCATCCTTTTTGGCAATCACCATGATTACATGCATGGAAAAACATTATTAGGAAAGTCTAACGGATTTTAATTGTTTACATTGCAAATGTTTCTCCCTGGTGGAAAAAAAGCTCTAATCATATTGTCTCATTGCTCATTCTTTACTCTTCTTCCTGTTGTCTCTATTGCTCTCTCTCCTTCTGTTCATTCTTCTCTCCAACCTGCTTCCCCAAATATACTGCTATGCCATTCTCTTTACTCTTCCTTGCCCTGCAGGGAAGCTCATTGCTCTCCCCTTTCCATCTCTTAGTGATGTCACTTCTTCTCTAACAGAATCTGCAGTAAAATCCATCTCCTCCTCCTTGCTTCCTACGAACCATATGCAAAAGCAGTAGCAGAAGTCAGGAGATGGCAAACGACCCCTGCAGAGATCAGGTCTCTGCACATGGTAGGCAAGCACTCTGATGAAAGAACATAGGCTGAAAGCCATTTTATATTGATAGATCCTGTTTCTAGCAATAAAGCAGAAACTTCAGTAGACTGAAATATTGGTTGTTGTATCAACAGCCTGGCATTGCCCTGAGACTTTGCAGAAAACCAAGATCTCACAACTGTTTGGGTGCCCCACAAACACAGTAAAACCAGTCCTCTCTTCAGACACCCCACAGTCTAAACAGATGAAATATGCAAAGAGTGCGACAACAGAACAAAGGTCAAAAGATTTGCCCGAGGAAACAGAGTAGATCTTGTCTGCGATTACTTATTCATGACTTGTGTATTTATTTTCTTTACTTATCCCATGGCCAAGTAGTGATGGGGGGAAAAAATCCTTTTTGCATGCTTTCAGACCATTATTTGTAACATCTTTGCATCTAAATACACAAAATACGTTTTGCACATTTAATTGGTTAATATTGATAATGTCATAGTAAACTAGAAAAATCCATTCTATTTTGACATTGGCAGATACCACACTCTTTCTCTAAATTCCTCCATTTGTCTCAATGCTAACAAACTCACAGCAAAAGGGATAAGTTGTGAGTTTTGATAGGTTTTTTCTTTGAAGGAAATCACCTAAACAAGTTTTGTGGTTTCGGTGTGGATTCTCACTTTTGGCACACTGTTAAGAATGCTCTCTCTCCCTGCATGTCTGATTCAGGTGTGGGTTAGCGCAGGGCAGGGAAAAAAGTGGATTTTCTTTCCCAGAAAGCCTTCCAGGTAATGCAAGGGTCAGAGATAATGGTTTAACAGTTCTCAAGAGCAGAGAATGTCTACATGTGTTTGTGATTTAAGAACATTTTAATGAATTGAAACATATATGAGAAAAAAATGCCTTTAGAATGTCTTAAGGATTTTCATTACAAAATAAAACACATATTTAGAGACGTCTGGTAACAGCAAAGAAACCTGTTTGATAACGAGTTCTCAATGCAATTGTAAATTAGAGATGTCAGCAACTATGAAAATTCCCTTTTTTCCACTATACTTTTAGGGTCTAAGAAACTACTATAGGCTTGTTTAGGATTGTGGCCTGGTGTTCCATTTTAAACAATGCGCAGTGCCAGTAAATAATGATGTAATTTAGCCTAAAGATGGGCTCACTTTGTTTTCAGAGTATGAGCTGGAAATCTTGAAACAAATTGACTGGTCTCTGCTCAGCTATAAAGTTTTGAGAGATATTAACAATTCTATTGTTCTAAAAGCAGAGGACGTTTTGGGGTAAAACATAACTCAAAAACAAGTTGTCTGTCAAGAACTGAGAGCTTTCCACACATTTCTTTTGTTATGACAAAAAGCTTATGATACTTGGGTGCAAACAGCAAATATGTTCAAGTAGCTGAAGAAATTTAACCTGTAATTTGGTCATTTGTAAGGGGCAGATATAACACCAGCACTTTCTTTCCAAAAGCACAAATTCATTTCCTAGGTACAGAGAAACATGCTGAAAGTCGGCTGATATGTAATCATAATACTGAGACACAGATTTCCAAAGGAATTTGCAAGTACTTGGATACTTAGAGAAACTCACCAAAATGCCAGAATACTCACTGCCACAGGCTGAAAATGGCAGTTGTGTCTTGTCTGCCTGGACACTTTTGTAAACCTCACCAGTCATCTTTCTGTAGTTTTGAATATCTAAGTATCTCCAACCATCCAACCTTATCCAGCTAAGTCTTTTTTTGTAACCATGAGAAGTGCCTGACGTTTGTGTCTGACCACAACTATTCCAACTACTCAGCTTCCCTTGGCTTCTGCTTTTCAGATAAAACACACAAATTCCACCAAAGCCCATTCTGACACCAACATTTGACAGAACTTTGTGCAGAATCCATTTCTTACCCATTAGCGTTTGAGACGCATTTAACATAAGCATAAATTTCTCGAGACCTGGAAACAAATATAACCAGTATTGACTAGATTATTGTGCTTAATTAAATTAATCTGTACTAATAGAATAGGGGGAAAGTATGCATGGCTAATATTGCAATTTTTAAGTTTTGAGAGAAAAGGATTATTTCCCTCTGACTAGCTGTAAGATACCAGGGAAAATTTATCTTGTGTATTATCTAATAGGCCTTCCAGAACTAAAGACCACAGGAGGTAAGGCTAACAAAATTAATATGCAAAGAAGTTCAGCACTAGGGACCCATAATTTTCTTGCAAATGGTTTCACTTTAAGGATGAAACAACACAAGACAATACCAATTTCTTTCTTTTTTTTGCAAATAGATGATGCTTTAAAAAAATTAACACATGACAGCAGGTGGGAAGAAACTAGAGAAGTGGATATTCAAAGTGGAGAGTGACTACAAATTTGATTTGCTTAACATTTTACTAACTGATTTGAATTCACTGATATGTTAAAACAATGTCAGGAGATATATTTAATTAAAACAAGATTGGTTGTTGTTCAGACATGAAGTAAACAGTTAGTATACCTAGTGAATTATTAAAGAGAATGAAAAATAATCTGACCTTCAGAAAGCAGAACCATAAATAACAAGGACCGAGGAGATCCTACTTGGCCACATTTGAAAATTATGTTCAGTTTTTGCTTGCATTAAATAATAACTTTAATAGTAATCATTACCAAATGCATTATTAATTAGAGGTTTTTAATAGCAAAGGAGTGCTTTTATTGCAGTAATAGATTTATATCACATCTGTATATGCAAGACTATTATGAAATATTATAAGAGAAAGTTAAACCATTCTCTCTTTTATATATGGAATTAACTTGAGCATTTAATGTTCTGTTCATCTGCTTTGTAAGATGTCAGCAATATCCCGGTATTGTTTCTTGTAGTAAAGAGCTCATTGTGATTAGATTTCAAAAATATATGACTGCACCCCAGGAAATGGTTCAATCTAATAGTACTCCCATCAATTCAAAAGAGGTGAGTGTCAGACAAGCTTCGAAGGTAACAAATCAGCTCAGCATAATTCAGAATTTTAAAATCAAGACTTTGAAAAAGGAGAAAGGTTACATATCTTGGCCTAAGCATATCAAAATTTGATGTTTATGTATGTCAAATGTATTATATTATGGCAATAAAACACACTGACAAAAATGCTCTCTTTGAAATGAATCCTCATTTAGCACTGAGTGATATTCCATCAAGGAACATCTTGTTTTAACAAGAACATTGTAACATATACTGCAGGACATTAGTTTAAAATGTATTTTCTATATTTTATCATCCTTTCACATATGAAGAGCTTAGCCTTTAAAAGTTCAATTCACCTTTGAAAGATATGAGGAGGTAACTCCTGATAAGGGTTGAAGAATTTTTTTGCCTTTAGCCTTTGTAAGTCAAAAATGTTCTCTAACATACCATAGAAAAAATTTGATAAGTACAGTGTCCATATTCTGAATAACAATTCAACCTTAATTAAGTAGGTGTGATTATATGGGTAACTTATGACTATTGTGATTCTTCATATTTGTAAGGGTATATGTGTTTGTAGACCTGGGATCAAAGACTGTTATAAGTATGGTTTCCTTAGAATAAAATTTTTAAAATAAATTAAAATCAGTGGGGAAGACAGAAAATCACCAATATGAAAATCTAAAATAATCCCATACAAAACTTTAGTTTGCACACATAATTTTTTGTATTTCTGCAAAATTTGCAAGTCTTAAGAAGATCCTAACATATTTTTGCTAAAACCAGTGGGAAAGTGATGAAGATACAATTCAGTACGAGAATATGAAAGACACACTATTTTATAAGACAAAAATTAAATGAGTAGATCTCTCTGGTTCAAAACCATACACAAAGAAATCCCTGCATGCAGATACATGAACTTTCATTGATTTTACTGAGAACATATAATTTAGTAAGAAATCTGATCAGTTTCATACCATTTTATTTATCAGACTGTTATTATACCACCTTTATGTAAAACAATTTCCTGACATCAGTGTGCCGGTAATGTTCCTTGAACAAGAAGCCCCATTCAATTGAAGAAAGCCACACAGTGAAGAAGCTATGAGTGTGTAAGGGTTTCCAGGACTGTCCTGTGGTTTGATGTGTCCCATCCCTAAACTTTTTTTCTTCATTTTAAGTATTTTCAAAAAATATTCAGTTATTTAAATCAGAAAAGTTATATAAATAGGCTTTGGCGTGGTGATTATCAATTCTTAGGGGTGGTTATATTTAATTCAGATACCTAATTTAAGGCTTTGATCCTCAG
Organism: Rhagologus leucostigma; assembly: GCA_013397725.1. NCBI lineage: Eukaryota > Metazoa > Chordata > Aves > Passeriformes > Rhagologus > Rhagologus leucostigma. Next base: position 1,495,787 of record VZTD01003959.1, read on the forward strand.
GCCATAATAACAATAGCAACAAAAGTAAAATGCATTATTTATAAATTTATACTATTGTAAATTCAGATACTTCTAAAAGACTAAAAATCAAGCTCCATTTGTTCAATATGAAAAGGCTTTGAAGTGTAATCTCTGTGGGTTGATTGATGTATTACATAATGTCTTTTTTTTGCTTTCTCTGTACAAACATGTTAAACATGCTTGTTAGTTTTCTGAGTACACATAATTTCTTCCATTTCCCTTTGCACTCAATCTATTATCTTTTACAGAATTTAATAAATTAATGTAGGCAATCTAAAATTGAATTAATTTATCCATAATCAAATTAATTATATATCAATATTTTCCAAGGCCATAAAATATGAATATCTAATAATAGCAATGTTTACATTATGCAGTAATAGTTATAAAATCTTTTTTTAAAGGGACAGTAAGAAGATAACAGAGACTGACAAAATTAAATAAAATATCACAGCTATTCCTTTTTTATTAGTCTTCTTTAATCTCTATAAATCATATCTTTATAGTCAGAGATGGGAATGAAGTTGGGTGGTTAGAGGAGGTTTTGTTAGCCAAATAAAATTATGTTTCTTCTCAAATTGTTCTTGTAACATGAAAAAAAAAGAAGCTGCTAAAGCTTGCACTCTTAGTTTGTTTCATTTAAAGGGTTATTGATCCCTCACGTAAATAAAATCAGACACTTTCAGGTGTTTCTGTGGCCACTCAGTGCAGACTGGCAACACGCTTCAGGTCACAACAGCTGTATACAACATTCCTGCATGGAATTCCCTCTGTCCCAACACAACAGGAACAATCAAAATTTCTTTTGCTAGGTAACACAACAGAGTTTATTGGCTTGATTATGCAGTGAGCTGGTCACCTTTAACACCTAATCCATACTTTTCCTGCAGAGGCTGACTGCTGAGCATCCAAGGGAAGGATCTCTGTCTTTCAGCTCTCCCAGAGCACCCCCTGAAAGCTGGATGCCCTTGACTGGGCAGCATATTTACATGAGCTCTTCCTTCCCAGGCAGCTCCTGAGCCACAAGTTTTCCGGAAAGAGTAATAGCAAGAAAAGTTTCGCTGTTTTACCTGGAATCTGGACAGGTTTGTAATTTATATCCCAGCTCCCCACTGGACCTGCAGCAGCAGGCTGAGCATCCTTGCCCGCTCCTAATCCGGTTAAAATCTAGCACCTCGTGGATCAGCCCTTACAAAAAGTCCGGGGAGTGTTTTCTCAGACTCCTCTGAGAAGCAAGAACTGATGGTCCAAATAAATCACAAGCCTAAACCTTGGGATAGCTAAACCCCAAAAGCCCTGGTCATCTCAGCTTACTGACAAATGCCAGCTAGAACCCAGTCCTGGAAACCAAGTTTATAATGCACTTCCTTGTCCTCAGACTCCATCAGCAGTGTGACAGTTTTGCTGTAAAATTAGAGTAGAAGTAGATGGAAAAAACCTCTGAGTCACAGCAACAAGACCTTCCCAACAAGACTCCTGCAGTCACAGAGCAGCAAGGGAGTGAGAGCAGTGATGCTGCTGCAGCAAATGCTCCATCCTTCCAGCTCTTCCCAACACTCACACTGCAACCAGCCAGTCCTGGTGGGAACTTTCTTGACAAAACACTTCTATTATTGCAGCGGGTTCCCCCAAGAGAGGAAAAAGAAATCTTTTCCACTTCTGTTTAAACACAGTTGTCCCATCTTGATATGACACCTAGAGTGCTCCAATGTGGAACATATAAATATATAACATTAAAGGACCAACTGCATGCTCATGTGGTTCTGTCTCAGTATTGTCATCTTGGGCAAATATTTGATATTCCACCCTGCTTCTTGGTGGTCTCTGTTCTTTAAGCATCCTTGAAATTAAAAGACCATAAATCATGTTGCAAGGTTTTTTACATCACTGTTTAGAAATAAAAGCATTGGGCCATGCATTAAGTTACCTACAGTCCAAGCAAAACAAGCAATTATATTGCCTCCAAATTCTGGAAACATACATAGGAGCCAAAAATCAACTCTGACTACACATTTAAGATGCAAAATAGATTTGTGCCAAATTGAATTTCATTGAATATAAGGTATCCGGGTTTTTATGAGAAAGCAAGCTCATGGTTGTGTGTTCTCCAGTATGTGTGGAACACAGACTTTCAAACTGATTTTTACATTTAACAAATGTGGTATGTATCGCCTAAATTAATAAAAATCTGAGGCTAAATCTGCTCTACAATTATTATAGTGCAATTTTCCCTATCAAGAAATGCTGTGGACTTACTGTTTACCTTTCAGTCGATTTTATTTGCCAGATTATATACAAAATGGTCCCATGGGCTTGCTGAATATATGGGTGCTAACAATGAAAAATGTGCATAGTTTTAATACCAACTTTGTAAATTGCCTTAATAATAGCCTGTATAATGTAATAGTATTTTCAACCAGTACTTTTAATTTCTAGCTCATAAAGTCTTTTCATTGAACCCCAAGGGTGTAGCTATAAAAGTAAGATTTAATTTTGTATATAATGTGGCCTAAATTAGTTTTAAAGCAATAGGAGAAACATGCAGCTCAAAGAGATAAGACTGAAATTATTATAACTCAGTGAAATTTCCTATAGTAAAATTAATCATTATTTCCATTTTTACATAATTTGACAAAAAATATAAGACTAATGTAGATCTAATCAAGGTATATATTTTAAATCACTTTACCGTAAATTACAGAGGCCATAAAAAGACTTGCAAACCGTATGACAGCAAATGATTTGAAGACACTTTCAAAGTTGACTATTTCTTTGGTGAAATGAGTTAATAAATAAATGCTACACAAAAGTAACAAATGTTATATTTATGTTCATAACTTTGACTAAAACTGGAAGTTCACACCCAGAAACTGACAGCACCCTCTCATGACTTGTTATGCTTGTCAACTGTCTGTGACATTTGGTCATTTTCCCTAAAAGTGCATTTCCTGGAATCATGTGATTATGCAAAACCTTAGTTTCTCATTTTCTAACCCTCCCAACTGCAGAGAAAATCTAGCAAGCATGAATGATAAAGCAGATGAAAGGAGACAGCACATAAAAAAAGACCCAATATTATTTTCTCAGACTTTCTTTTTTTATTTATTTATTCTGCTCATCTTTGTTCAGGGGCTTGACACATTCATGACTGCCTGGATTCAGCAGATGTACTCTGCTGACCATTTTAAACATTTAAAAAAAATCAAAGGCCATCACACTGGTACAAAATTATTTATTCTATTAGAAAATAATTGTGTTTAACCAGGATTTATTTTAAGTACATTAGATAAAGTAGGGCCCAAAATTTTTCCTGCCATGTTGGTTGTGACTGCTTTTCTATAGGAAGACATCTTCCAGTACTAGATGCTTTCTACTGTGAATAGTTCCTTTGGCCTTAAAAACATGGATTGCAGCTGTGTTTGCAGTTAAATCTGATATGATATAAAATCAGACAGGGCATAAGACAATGAGAAAGAAGAGAATATTTATGACAATATCAGAAGATTTAGGTTATTCCCAGTATCTGGAATACTATTTAGAATGTTTCCCATATATATTAAAGTTTATACCACTAACACATTGTATAAAAGTCTCTCAGGTCTGTGCTATTAATATCTGCACACCTTGATTTTACTTTCCAGACCAGCAAGGTTTGGTGGGGGTTTTAATACTCTGAAAGTTTCTGAAAAAGAAAACAAACGTAAAACCAAACAAGTGTCTGCTTGGGGTTAGGGTTAGAGTTGGGGTTAGGATTAGGGTTGGGTTAGGGTGCCTGCTTTCATCAATGGAGTGCAGGAAGGAGTGACAGTCAGACACACTGCCTCAATGTGCTCCAGTACTGTGGTATCCAGGCACATTTTGGATCCATCAGGAGACTGGACTTTGGAAAACTTTGTCCAAAGGATCCTGCAACTTCCTGATGTTGGCCCAAAGCTCTTAGAGTAAAGAGCAAAACTTCTCCAGGTTTCAGTACGAACAGGCTCAGCCTCATCAAGAGTGGCTTTGTGGAATATTCTCTGTCAATGCTTCTACTTTTATTTCATCCTTGTATGCCTTATTGATTTCTAGAGCTGCTGGTGGTCTGACCCCAGGAACTGAATAATAGGCTACAGCTCCTGCAACACCTCCTACTCTCAAAGTTTCAGATCTTGTGTCTTTTGAATAGTTAAATAGGCTCATTAACTGTGTTTCTGAAGCCTTCCAACGTATTTACTACAAACAAAAATAAGTATCTGTATCAAGCAATCTAAGTAATTATGTGCATTAATTATACACGCACACACATATATATATATTTATATACACATGCAGGGGAAGATGGTACATTAGCTGTATATTCCAGTGGTGTTCCTGGCATCCCAGCCCATCCTTTGCCCGCTGATGGGGGCCTGGGGAGCAGACACAGTGGCAGTGCCTGCATTGCATAGGACATCACATCACTGTCCCCACACACTTGAAACCACCCATGCCACATGGTGAATCACAGCTCTCACCTTGTGTGACTGCAGAGCCCAGGAGGATATTTCGAGCATAGAAAATGTTAAAGATCAGAGAGTCAGGTAAAGAGTAAACAAAACTCCAATAAAATCAGGAGAATCACACATTGGAAAAGCCCTCTAAAATCAAGTCCAGCCACTAAACTAACACTGCCAGGTCCACCCCTGAAACGTGTCCCAAAACATCACATCTACACAGTGCTTTGGACACTTTCAGGGATGGCAATTTCACCACTTCCCTGGGCAGCCTGTTCCAATGCTTGAGCATCCATTCAGTGAACCAAATTTTCCTAATATCCAGTCTTATTTAACAAAGTGTCATCTAACTGGGAATTAAAGTTATCTGTGCCTTAATTAATTATTTCAATGGGATTGTGTGGCTGGCTGAGGACAACAGACCTTAAAAGTTACTGCGCATTTTTAACATCAGTATGAAAAGTATACTGTATTAAAACATTACCCAACTTTCATCCTGATCTCTTTCTCTAACAAATTTGTAGTAAAATCACTCCAAAACCAAGCTAAGGTATGTTCAGATGGAAATCCAGCATCTGACTTGCTACCAAGGGACTGGTGTCAGTGCCACAGGTTCTGCTCTGAGTGCAACGCCCCAGCAGTGCAACAGGATATAAAGTGAAAAGTTGCTGTCCTAGCATCAGCCACATGTCCCCACAGCAGCACTGCAAAGGACTGACTGTGAGCTACCAACAAAAAGACTCAACACTGCATTAACTTGCACCTGAATAAGCATTTTTTTGGTACATTTGTACTTTTTACAGGAAAGGTACTTTGCTCAGTCATTGGGTTGACGGTTTTGCTTTGCTGAATTTGGTTGAGGAAATAATGGTTATGGCTGAATCACCAGTAGAAGGCAACTCAGGAGGACAAGAGCAAATTGAAAGACTGAGGATTTCTCATTTGCTTGTGGTGGCATTGCTGGCAGTAATCAAATACCCAGGAAAGGAGCACGACCCTGTGCTGCTCTGTTAGATAGCTGGGTTTTCCCAGGCATTTTCCAAGTGGCAGAGATAAGCTGGCACTCAAAAAAGAATTTATAAACATTGCCAAACAGGTTTTGAAATGCTACAGATTTGCTTTGAAATTAGTAAGAGCTTTTTTATTATTTGTTTTCTACTTCAGTAAAGATATTATTTTGTCGTATTCAACAGAAAACAATAATCTTGTGGAAGTCCTTGGAAACTTTTTCAGTTTTCCCTTTCTCATCTGTAAAACTTTCAGTTATACAATCTGAAAATGGAAAGAGTATCTTACTATGCAGGGTGAACAATTTCAAATGGTAAACAGCAAGTAGCAAAGTGCTGAAAACACAGGCATTACGATCAGCTTGCAAACATCCTTTGTGTTTCACTAAAGTACTCATTGAGCAATCATGAATAATGAACACAATAGTAAAAAAAAATAACAACACTTCTTTATTCGGTTAAAAATTGGAAAGGAAGAAGTCAAATAAATTATTCCATATGATCAGTTTTCCCCTCCAGTTACTGCTTTATCCTCCTCTACACAGCGAGAACCACCAGGACCTGCCTGCTTTTTTCCTGAAGTTTTTTTTGCAATCTATTGCAGGAGCCTCTCCCTCTCTGGCTGCACTCTCAGTCCATCTCATAGAAAATATTTGGAGGACTGCTACCAAGCTCCCCTTTACATGCAAGTGCTCTAATCCCACCAAACAAGAGTGTCTGTTTTTCAAAACAGAGAATGAGTTCCCCTGTTTCATCCAAACTAGATTTATATCAATGCCCAGATTTAAGGCAGAGATTCCTAGCTGTTCCCTCGTGAGTAATAAGATGAAAAGAAAGAGTTAAAAATGCAGTGCTTTGGACAAAATACATGCATTTGTTCAAGTAAAAAAGTTATAACAAGAAGATATGCACGCCTGATGATGAATGAAAGCCTGTTTGTACCTAATGTATCGAAGAAATTGTTCAAGAGCAGTTAATTTTGCCATTTCAATGTCTTTATGAGTTATCTGCCACAGAAGTACTTGTTTTAAAAGATGAGTTGCCTAGCAACCACTTTAACATAGACCAGCTGACTTTTCTGAACTTTAGGAAATGTTTTATTCATCAGCTGGTATTCTTTGCTCACTTCCCTTCATTTTCAAATTCCCTTTTCTGATTGTTTACATGCTTTTTACGTTCTGCAGAGCAGCTTCGTGGTCTATCCACTACCATGCAATAATAGACAACAGTTTTTTGCATAATTTACAGCAGTATTTGCATAAAATCACTTTTAAAAAGCAACAGGCATTTATATTACATTTTTTATTGAATACATACTTAATTCATCATGTGACTTGACCAAAGCAAGCCTTATGATGACAGAATGCTTGGAAGAGTCGTATTAATTTTCTCCATTCATTAATTAAAAAATCAGTGCCAGAGACATTACTTTCCTTCATGAATTGCCCACAGATCTGTTGATATCAGTTTACAGATAAGGAATTAAGATGCTGGTAGATAAAGAGGTAGAAAGACAAGAACTGTTTTGGATTACACCACTTCGAAAAATCACAAGAAATCAGGAGAGGGGGAATGGAAACCTGTAGAAGAGAAGTTCTTGCAAATAATGGAATAGTTCCCAAGGGAAATAACAGACAGCTCTCATTCTGAGACTTTTCCTCTATAATTTGTATAGTAATACAGAACCTGAGTAGACCAAAAGAAAGACACTGACATTTTGACCCACCTAGCTTTTTGAAGCCTTCATTATCAAACACAGTTTGATAAAGGCACCCTCATGTGTTGGTTTAATTCTCTGTGTGGAAAAAATGTTGTTTGATCTCCAGCTAAGGGACTGCAGCTCTTGAAGTGCTCGCATGGACTGGCATACCTTAAGGCCCTGACCCGAGGAGCCAGTGTAGGAGATGTTGTTTTGGATAACAATTTAGAATATGTTAATGATGCCCTGAAAGGGGTTTGCAGTACTCGCACCCTCAAAACCTGAGGTAAGGTAGTTTTCCTATTTTGAAGCAGCAGCAGATTCACACACAGTTCGCTTTTAATGAGCTCTCTTGTTTAGCAAGTTGTTCGTGTTTACACATCCATGTACTGTGTGCTAGAGGTGCAACAAAAAAAGCAGTTCCAAAAGTTAAGTAAATGAAAAACAGGCAAATAAAAGTGTTATGCTTGGCCTTTGGCATTGCACATGTGTTCTGGCCGTTTAACTTCATATTTTTCCTCTGGTTCTGACTTACTGCTTTCAAAGTAAGTTAAGAGAAATTGTTTACGGTTTAAGAAGAAAACAATTATAAGCCAGTAGAACTGCCCAAAGGTTCTCCTTATAAGGCCAGTAAGCAATGAGCAGTGGCCTCCGAGGAGGGTTTGAATGGGGCACACTGTGCACATGCCCTGAGCAGGACCAGCCCAGGCGCTGGGGGAGGCAGCAGACATGCTTCATGAAAATTACTCCAGAGCATATCATTTGTGTCATCACTCACTGAATTCAAGTGCCCAGACAAACATATCTCCTAAACTTCAGATGCTTTCCTGTGCTGGTCCCCAGTGGGTTATTTTTCTCTCCTGGTCTTAGCATGCAAGGTGGCTACAAGCATCTGCTGTGAGGAGCAGTCTTCGAAAAAAGTCCTTTAAACAGAATGCTTTTTGGAACTTTTCTTCTGTTGTACCTTGCTTAGGGTGGCTGCACTGAGTGAGGATTTCACCTTGCTTAATCTCTCTTTTAGGAGACCTTTAAACTATTCAGAGTCTCTCTGTAGAGCTGCAATAATGAAAACATCTTTTCAAAAATAGGAGTGAAAACATTATCTTAAAGAAGTATGACTGATTTATTCAGGTCATTTGCAAAATTCTCAATGAATTTGGTAGAATCTGCACTTCACTCTAGGACTTCATCAGAAAGAGGTTTTTTGGCTCAGAAATACAAGGCCAACTGAAGGCCCAACTTTGTTTTGCTGCTGCTTTATAACTATGTTGTTCAAAGAAGAATGTCATATTTAGATCTACTAAATCCTGAAGAATTTTACAATTATACTAGTACATGTAATTTGTGTAAGTATTGAACTACAGGCCCAGACTGGAGGATTACGGAAACACCAGAGAGATTTGTGTTCATATATTTCATAAATTCAAAGCAGTACACACTCATTGTGGTTGTGCAAAAGGAATCTGGGCTTCAGTCTTCTGGTACAGGCTCAGGGAAACCCTTTGCATTAATCTCACTCACTCAAGTGTTTTCCTAAATAAGAAGCCATTCCCAGGCAAGGGCATACTTCACATCTCACATAGCTTTGGCTGGAGTCAGTGGATTGAGTCAAAGCAAGCCCAAAGGCAACTCTGGAAATGCAGTTACAGGCAGAGACCGCAAACAAGGAAAATTGTACAGATACACAGAAATTCAATTCTTCCTCTAACCATCATTTCCAGTTAATGCACACATGTAATTACAAATTATTCATAATAATTTGTAGTAACTTTAAATTAACAGTGTTCACTAATTAGTAGATCACTTTATCACTCCTGGTTTTTAGGATGCTACTACCTTCTCAGGGAACATCTCAGCTTCTCTGTGTCTTCCTTAAGCACACTAGGAAACGTGTATTTCAGTGAATCTTTAAATCCTATTCATGCCCATACACTGATACATTTACACGCCACCAGATTTGTATTAAATTACCTTCAGTCTCTGTCTAGGATGACTGGAAATCACCTTCCACCTGCCTAGGAAATGGTAAGAGACGCTGTTAATATCCAACCTTTCCTTCAAGTGGGAAAAATGTTTTCCTGAAGGAAATCCTTGCTGTTTAATGGTCTTCCTATGCCCAAGCTTGGCCTGCCACAGTTTGGTCTTTACCCCTCTCACACATGAAAGACTTCCCAATGTGAAGCACAGAAGTTTGAGGCCAAGATGAAGCAGGCACGTGTTGAGCAAACCTAAATACTGCATCCCTCCACAGCTTTCCATTATCACCTGGTCAGTGTACCTGGTGACACAGGGCTCCCTAAAGAAAAAAAATCTTCGTATTTCTATCTCAGTCCTCTGGTTATTTATTAAATAACCTGTGTGGTTTAGTCTCTTGCCCCCTAGAAAAAGTCAGATTTGCCCTACATATTAGTTACATAATATTGCCCAAGAATAAACTGTGCTCAACTATCAAAAAATTCAAGGGAAGCTTTTTGCTTCCCTTCAAATATTTTTAATTTTCTTAAGAAAAACACAAGAACTAAAAATTAAGAAGGCTTTTTTTTGAGTCAAAACAATATATCAGGAAAAAGTCAAACTTCTTCCCAAATCTTGTACTACTAAAGATCTCTTCTGTTTCAGGGGATCTCAAAACCTGGGCATTTTGAAAGAACGATGTTTCTAAGCAAAGAAAGCAAGAATTAAGTTATGAAAACACTCATTTCTCTAGGACTGTGATTTTTTTACAGAGAAATGTAGGATGACGACTAAGAGGATTTCAAGGTCCTTACAAATGCCCTATAGGTCTTTTGCAAGAGAGTCTGCTGCTGTTATGCTTGGACAGACACACAAATTCCCCTTTCCCTGCTCACCAAATGCCCACCACTTCCCTTCTCCTCCTGCCCCTTATCATTCCCTTAGTGCATCCAGCCAGGTTACAGGGCCAGGCTGGAAATATCAGGCAAGCAGAGACACACATTGCTCAAAAGAAACAACATTCAACGAGTAAAAAGAAAAGGAACATTTTGCTTGGATATGGTTAAAATGCATCTTTTTTTAAAAATGTTTTTGTTGGCCAACAAGTTGCACAATACTTTCCTGGCATGCTTTATTGATGTATCTATTATTTTATTATTATTACTGTTACTGCCTATTATGTGTTATTAATATAGCTATTATGTATCTGTTATATATCTATTATATATCTACCACATGCCCTTATATCTTTCTATTCTAAAACTGTCTCTCTGTCCACGAGGGAAGAAGCTGCCACAAGACCATCTGATCCCAAGTGATTGGATTAGCGGTAACTAACACAGACGGTACCAGTTGGTGGACTCCTTACGCTGCCTGTGCTGCCTGCTCTCCAACCCCAAATACATTTTTAGAAGCCTTAAGGAGACAACAATTAGGTGAGGTAATGGTTATTCTTAGACTATTATCTCTCACGCAAATGCTGTTCCATAAATAAAACCTGAAGGATCTGTCAACACATGGAACTTACTCTAACATATCCTGGTGCCTTGAAAATGAAATGGGATCTTCAGATTTGTTTTCAGCTGAGTAAACATGATGATTTTTAGGGCAGACCTTCCGAGATATCCTGGGTCAGTAAATACATGCAGATGGTAAAACAAATTGACATAATATTAATTGAGGCACTCACTATCCCCTAGGAGTTATTGTTTTGAACTAAAACTGAACTAGTTTTCTAAGGGAAAGGAATTTGTTGCACTGTAACTTGATATTATTACTACAAACTAAATAAATTTTTTTTCTTCATAAAGGCTCCTGGTTTTCTTAAATCTAATAGTAATTGATTCCACATTTTCCAAGCTATGTAACAAACAGCTTTTTTATGCATAACTTGTATTCATCCTGGAACACGATATATTTTCAAAGGCATTATGAAACGAAGTGCATAAGCAGTCAGATTTGAATAGAACATATTATACCGTTCAATCAGCTTACTACAGGCCATAGCCTTAAAAATAAAATTATACCAGTACTGCTGGCATTCGTGCTCCAGAGGGAGATGGTTAATTCTTCAATAAAAAGTAGAAGGATTTGCATCTGCCCTGGCTGACGACATAAAAGATCAACGTTTTTCTTATACTTAGGGCAAAACGTTCTCTCTAAAAACCAAGTTAATGCAATATTAAAGCTGCAGAGTTAAGCACATAAAAATGAGGATAGGCACCGTTAACGGTGAACATTCAACCTTAATTCTATCCTTCGGTGTGTTTGCATTAAAGCGTGGTTTGCCATTGTGTGATTACTTCATGAGCAAAATAATTAAAAATATTAAGCAGCAGAAACTGTGGGACAATCATACCAAATCTGTTGTTTGAAAAGAAATTTAAATAATTCTATTATGTACATGGTATATTCCAAGCTTTCACCTTATTATGGCTTGGGCAGGATTTTGCCTGTAATAAGAAATGCAGTGTTTTTTATTCTTCACTTACAAAGTTACTCCCAGACTCTTCTGATATGATAAACAGAATATAATCAGGGAACAGAAGCATAAAATGAGAAAGATGCACTATATTCTACAGATATGACACAAGTTCTCAATCTTCAGGAAGCAAATGAGTCAGTTCAAATACTAGCATTTTATAGAAAACAGTTTATTCTTAAGAGACCTAGTTACCAAAAGGTGGAAAGATATTTTTCTTCCAACATAAAATTTTGAATAAATACAATAAGATAATTCTTAATGAGGTACTTGGAAAAGCAATCCTGTAATCTTTTCACAGTGGAAAGATTTTCATGTAATTTCACACCACAAATCTGAAGTGTAGAAACATTACTAAACCCAAAACACTACTTAATGTTACCTATTACAAAAAAAAAATTAGTAACAAATATACTCATCTCAAAAGGTAAATATCTCCCTTGTTAAGATTCTTCCCAATTCTTTCGGAATCAATCCGGCATGACAGTCAAGATACATCCTCCTACACCTTTGTCGTTCACATCAGATCCTCTCCCACCCCAGGCCTTGCCTCAATACAGTTTCTACACCAAAGTAATCAAATCAATTCAAAAAAAAATATTTTGGCTAAAATCGGTGCCACCTCATATCACAAACAGAATATTATTGGTACAGAGTTTATTTAGACCACTGCTGCTTGCTTTCGTTAAAGCTATACTGTAATAAATATCTTTATAACTAACACACTTGTGTCCACACCAGGCTGTTACATTGATTTAAACACTGTCTGTTTTCCCAGCAATTTAGCTAAATTATTAAAACAATGACATAAAAAGCAGAGCATAGAGAGCTAGATGATAGAAAACAAAAAACACTTTCACCTCTCGTTTTCATCATCTTTTGTTTGAATTTAAATCTTGCAGATCATGTCTAAGCCTATAATCACAAAAAGCAGCCACATTAAAAAAGAAGGGGATTTGGAGGGCTCTGCAGCATTCTCGTCTTTCCTGTAAGAGCTGCAAACACTAGAAACATAAAGTAAAATTATCATTACTTCAGTAGTGTATGAAAATGTCCTTTTTCAAGAAAATGTTCCGCTTTTAGTTTCTTCTCCGTTTGTAAAAAAACCTTTGTGAAACTTTTTCTCATTATCTGTGATTTATTTCCTTATTCCTGGACCTGGAGTGTAATAATGGTCCAAATGTAATAGCCTTGACCTTTGCAGCTCTTCTCAGGGAGGTCACGAAGAATTTTGTTTAGGCAAGGATTTCAACCAGAAATAACACGATGCACTTAGATTATATAGAGCTTTATCTACTGGTATGTACATTTCAGCTGTCCCCTGTGCCCAGCCACGCAATCAGCACTGCTTTATGAGCAGGGAAACTGAGGCACACAGTGAATTACCACTGACTGAAACTGCCAAAGGTGGAATTAAAGGTCAAGTCTTCTGCATCCAATACTCACACTTTAACCACAGTCACATTCTTCCTACCAGCACTGTCCATGTCCTTCCATAACAAGACACAGTCATTATTTTAAAATTGAAGTGTGGGAAGGTTTGTGCAGATGAACACTGGTATTACTGCTCTTCTGTGGTGCTTATTTGAAAATCCCAAGGAATTTTCATCTCATTAGGCAATGCTCAGTAATAAATTTCTTGTCTCCACTCTCCTGCCTGCTTCATCCCATTGTCTGCTTTCCTAATGTACTGCAGATCAGGGTTGCCATTTTTGGTACAGCTCTAAATTCAGTTCTCTCTTTCTAATTACAGAAGTTGCAGGCTGTTAGAAGGAAAATAAAAGGAGCACTCCACTTAAAAGGGGTAAACAAACTGGCACAAAGTGAGTATTAAGAGCATCCTTATCAGCAAGAAATCCCTTATGTCTTTCCTCCCACCATCTTGTCAAAATCATAAAAAAAGAAACAAAATGGCAACCACTAATATTCAGATTAATAAAGACCCATATTATTCCCAGCTGTTGACTATAAGTGGCAATCCGTGTGCAGTCTTTGTACCCAGTGTGGTTTTCACAATACCCATATTTGTTTCTGCTTCTCAGTCAAGTTCCAAATAGGAACTGGTATGTAGTAGGATCTGTGCAAATAATTTATTGTCTGTCTCACATTTAAGGAACTGCAAAAAGAATGTGAAAAAACAAGGAAGAAGGTTTTTGTGCATTAATCAGGACCTTATAGAGAAAAAGAATTGGGTTTTACTTGTTAATAGTGAACAGAGGTTCATGCCTTTAGATTTCATGGCTTTCCATAAGGCACAGGCATTCATATGGTTCTCACATTTTCTGCAAAGTGAAGCCCAAGTTAAGTTTAAGCATTTACCAAAAGCTTTGAGAAACACCGTTTTCTTTGAAAACATTCACATTTTCCTCTCTGTGCCATCTTTTTTAAAACCCATTCTGCGTTTACATAGCCAAATGTGTATTAAATATTAATATAACACTTTTATTTTGGTTCCTGCTTATTTTCTAGGGGAGGATAACGATAAGTATTGCGCATTTGACAGCGCTGGCTACGTTGTCTGCAACTACTTTTGAACGCCGTCCTTCACCTTCGTGGGCATGCGGCTAATCGGGAACCCAAAAGGAGCGAGCGCTCCTCTCCTCCCGTGTGCTCCCCGGGCAGCCCCGCCAGCGGATGCCCGGTGCCGGGAGGCTTCCGACAGCGGGACAATGCCGGGAAGGGAAGCGGTGCCACCCTCACGGCCACTGTGCCCAGGCCACGGGGAGCGAGGGAGGAAGTTCCGAGCGGCCGTGGGAGCGGGGCCGGGGGAGCTGCGGGCACCGCATTTCTGCGCTCCCAGGGGTGTTCCGTAACTTAAACCAGCCCCGCGAGTGCCGCTGGCAGCCCCCAGGCCGGGGGAGCAGCGTGCACAGCCTCTTCGAACCCCCTCACCCCGGGTCGGGAGCCAGGCTCGGGCTGGCCACACACAAGATTGGGAGCTGGCGGAGGTGCAGCCCGGCCGCTGGCGAAGCAGCTCAGGGGGAGCCACGAGGCCGCTGCTCTTGAAAGAATCAAAGTGGTTTGCGTATAGGAACTTCAGCTGAGTAACATTGTTTTGCGAAAGAAAGGTAAGGCTGCTTGGGGAACGGCTTACAGGAATGGAAAATACTTATTTCCTGCAAATCAGGAACACGTGTTTACTAGTCCTTAAAATGGTCTTGGGTTTTAACTCTTTAAAGTCTCAACATTATCATCTATGGGAAAGAAAAGGGACAACGATGATGATCAGTATTTATCACACATTTTCTACACAAAAGAGACAGATAATAAAATTTATTGCAGAATACAGATACATTGCTAAAGTGGCCTGGTTTCACAATATTCTTCCTTTGCAAACTATTCTTCCATTGCATAATTTTACAAATTATCTGAAAATGTTCCTATTGAAAGCCAATATGATTTATACTAATCTCTCAGAGAGAGCTGGAATATGAAGAAAAGCTGAATGCATTTACTGTTTGAAAAACGACTCTATATTTAGGGACACAAACAGAAATCAAGACAGCAGCTCTTGGGAAAAGAGATACAAAAATTTTCAATCAGGGATCACATTCTCTTCTTCACTAACTACATCATTAAAACTGCAATATGAAACAAAGCATCTCTTGTTATTTGTTTGTTTATTTGGTTTGTTTTATTTAAGTATGTTCAGCTGCAGTCACTGATACTCAGAATCTTATTATACACCATTACTTTTGTGTTCAAACACCAGAGCAGGTTACCAACAACTGTGATCAATTCCACGTGCATTTTTTTAATTACATACTCTGATTCAATCAAAAACTTAAAGGCAAAACTCTGGGAGAAATTTATGGCCTGTGTTATCAAGCAAGTCCTGCCTAATTCTAGACTCACCAAACACTACAGGAGCAAGCAGACATTTGTATCTCTAATGTAATTTATGCATGTGTATCGGGTATAGGGCTAGCAGCCATATTCCAAAATAAATTGCTTTAGTAGGTTCCACAAATAAGCCAACATTTATAAAATGGCAATAAATGCAGTTCGATTTAACTTCTTCCTTACATATATTGTTGCACCTACACTGGATTAATGCATCAGACACTTGTTACAGGGTCTCTAAGCCATATAACTCAAAGGCCCAACCTGCAAGCCCTCTCAGGACACGCTCTTTACTCCTTAGCAGGCTGGCAGATGCCAATCAGACACGTGTCCATACTGCAGCTGCTGCAAACTGAAGGAATTTCTGCCATGCAAACCCAGTCCTAAAAGATATAAGTCCTAAATGCACTAGATTTCCCCCCCAGTATGGCTGGTTCCGAGATCATACCTAGCCTGATCTAGTCTCCTCTCTTTACTCTGGGTGTACAGACTCCTGGGTTAGCCCGCCTTGAATCAGCCCCAGTCCCCACGGGTCAGACCCAATCCCCACATGCCAGTCTTAGTCCCCACAGATCAGCCCTGTGCTCTGCTGCACACATGGACAAGGTGATGACCTACATGACCATCCAGTCCTCACTGTCCTGTCTCTAGCAGCTAAAGGCAATTTAAATATCCAGGCTGTCTAATTGCCAAGGCTAACTGTTGCTCACAAGCAATCTGCTGGATTGTGGTTTTATATTTGGGAATTGTGCCATTTCAGGGAGCTTATGCCGTCCCCTCAGCTCACAGGTCCATCCCGGTTCTTTCCAGCCACTGCATAATGGAACCGCAAACACAGTGGTGCCGGCACAGTGTGGGGGCCTTCTCTGTCAGTATCTCAGTGCTCGGGAGGATTGTTCTAGAGCACCCCTGCCCCATTTTAATCTCTAAAATTCAGTAACCAGATACTGAAAAACAAGCAGCATTCAGCATCTCTTCTGTGAATACAGAACACCAAAGACCTAAAACCCCAAGAGCAGTGTTAAGCACCTTGGAAACTGAATAGCTGAGAAGGCTGATCAGAGATCAGCCAAGAGGCACTCCTAAGGTGGTAGAGTGCACAGTGTTGCTCACTCCTGCCTGTTGGAGTGGGCAAGACACTTCAGAGCTGACAAGGATGTGGGTAACACATGGGGTGAAGCCTGAATGAACTGATTGCTTGAAACAAAACAGGGTTTTTTCTCTGAAAGGTCTGAGTCTTTCACAAATGTAAAATGGGAGAATTCTAGAAACAAGTGATAGATAAAAAGATATCTTTGGGGCAATTTTTTTGTTCAATCTTTAACCAAAGTAACATTCAAGACATGTTTCCCATAACAGTAAAGAGAAGAACTAAAGCTTAGGGCCGTCATTGCCTTTTCCTGGAAAGCTTTGTGATACAGTTCCAGCTTAACCAGCTCATGTCTAAACAACTATCTACTTGCCATAGACAAAAAAAAAAGTCAAGTAAAAATGTTGATTTAATTATATCAACCTGTTATGGTGGTATAAAACCTCCTATGAATACACAGAACAATGTGTGAGTGGGGAGTGTGTCCTTTGTAAGTACTGAAGTTAAAATGTTTCTGTTGGCTCTCAGTTCTGGAGAGATGGTGACTTTTAACTCCGAGCACATGCTCAGCTGGTTTGTGTTGGAGGGAGGGGGTTACCCATCAGCTGAATGTTAATTCTGGGTAATGAAGTATAGCACATACGAAAGTAGAAGAGATAACTGTGGCTGTGGAGGCTTCACTATGACAACCACGCTGGCCAGCACTTCGGGGTGCTTGCAAAGGCAGGTGAATGTTCACTAAACATGGTCATTATATATTCATACAGCTCTAAATATTGAAAATGAGTCATCTCCTCCCACTAATTTAACTGAGGTTTACTCTCGTACTGGTCCATAAAACACCAATAGCCTGAAATTTCCCAATGTATTTGACATGGAAGTTCTAGGCTCAGTTAAAATATAGACACCCTAAAACAATAAATACTTGGATAAGCATTTGGTACTCTATTGAAGAGGCATACTCACAACATGAGCTACGTAAACTCATTCTCTAAATGGAAATATTTTAAGAGATATCAAGTACAGATGTTTCAAAGTAGAATTTAAGGTCTCCATGGGTGTCCCCAACTGGTGATCACTCTATTATAAGCTTAACTCTTCACAGACAGAGTTCAGATTCCAACTTACTTACCCAACTTTGCATCAAAAAAAAATAACTGTTTCGTTTCAACAGTTCTTTGCACCCACTACCTAAAACAAACCATGAACATCTGCAATTTCACTGCCCAATCCTTTCTTATACCCTTACAACATTTGTTCTGTTAATGTAGGTTAATTCTGCAAATAACACTTCTGTAAATTGTTCTTGCAAACTGCTACATCATTTATGTAAGGACTTCTGTGAACTTTGAAAAATTAATGCCTTTAATTTTGGTTGATGGCAACATCAGCACAGCTCTGTAAATTGCACTTTAATGAGATTTTGCTACAGGGGATAATCTGCTACTGACAGAGTAACATCTTGAAAACATCTGTAGACCTATAATTTTTCTATGACGATTAGATCCCACCACAAGAGTCCAAATACAGTGCAGAAATAAAGGAAAAAATGTAAAGTCTTAAATGAATATCCAACCTGTTCTTTAAAAAGAAGAGAGACACAATGAAAAGTTTCATGCACTGAAAATAAATCAATTTTTCTGACTAATTAACATTTAGCTTTATTTAATTAAGAAAGACTATTACTGTCTTCACTGCTGTGCATCTGTATATAATGAAGCAAACAGCAGTAGGTATAAGATACCACAGAGGGATATGCCCAAGTAACCAGGCACTATAGGTGCAAAGGAACGTCTATTATTGTTAAGTAACTGACATCAGAGCTTCTCTTTAATGTTGTCATAAATAAAAGAAAGATTTTCGCAGATGCTTTCACATATGGTTTCTTATTTGTCTCTGATGGAAACTGGGAGTTAGATTAGATGCCAAAATTAAATGATTTAAATAGACAGCTGCATAATGCAAACTACTAAATAACACCTTTTGAACACTTTCTGTTTATAGTAAGTTCTAACTCACAGAATGATGACAAATCTCATTTTGCTTATATCACTGGAGGTTGTTGCTATAAAACCACTGCTTTTACAACACTGAAATGTCAAGGTACACTGCTGTCAATTTGGAAGTGCAAAGAGCATGGGATTATCATGGCAAACAGGAGTGGAAAGCTCAGAATCCAAGATTAACTTTAATAGATTAACTTAATCTTTGAAATATGCAGTTAGCGATTATCTGTAACAGAGCTATCCAGGATGAACTGAAAAGGCAGGTAGACAGAGGCCTTCAATGCAAACTGCTGGAGAATACCAAGTCTGCCATCATTCAAGTTCAAGTGAAGTGATGGGCATCAGAGCAGGCACTTAGTCCCTAAACGATAATTTACCAGCACTAAGGTATTATATCTTGGAGATAAAACTCTGCGTTAAAAATACTGTATTTGGTGCAAGGAAAAATGCAGGGGTGTGAGCATTGGCTATATAACAATGTCAATGTATTCCAGCTGGCATGGATAAGCAACAAGCAAGCATGAGAAAAATGCAGAAAAAAATAAAAACTACCAACCCTATATGTTCAGAGCATTGCTTTCAGGAACTTGTATCAAACAAGACCAGCAGCTTTTCATGAGATGTAGTCTCCATTAGTATAGCCATTTCGTGAATCGTTTTTGTGTGTCCTAGACAATCAAGCCATTTCGTGAATCGTTTTTGTGTGTCCTAGACAATCATGAAACCATTCACAAGTATGGAGTCTGCATGAAGTTGTTCTGGAAAGGAATACAAACTCTCAAATCCTACTGGGATCTAAAATCTACTCCTAAAAGCAGTTAACACTGGTTGCTTTCAGCAATGTGGAAGACACTAGCTTGTGGATAAATCTGAAATGCTCCACCAAATCAGAGGACTTTTCCTACCACCTGTCTGTCAGTAGAGGCATTATGGGCAGAAACACAAAAATGAAGAGGCGTAATTTGAAAGACACATTAATAGGTTTCTACATAGTCTATTTATCCACTGTGCAAGTCAGGAAAGCAGTATTTAATGCCTGTGGCAGGAGCTGGGAGTTACACACCAGCAGATGCTTCCATCTCAGTCCCCTTCCTGCCCACCAGCACCACTGGCACAACAGCCTCCAGCACAGCCACCACAGTGCAGCTCCTCACAGTCCTCTGCATTGCCCAGTTTCTGCTATTGCATACACCTGGGCATTTTCCTTTTGTACTGAAATATCAATATATTGTCTCATATTGCCCATTCCTTGGAATTTGTGAATCAGAGGCAAGATCACTTTTCCACCAAATTCAGCTCTCTGAGTTTTGAATACAGCTACTGGGGCACACACTACCCTCACTCCTTCCTTCACACAGGCACAGCCTCAAATTTTCATCCCTCTTTTTGGCCTGACATAAGCAGCTCTTGAAGACTGGGGATGCTATCATCCCTTCTCCACCGCTTTAGTCTTGCTATGGCTCCACACTTGTGCCATCCAACACTGAGGGAACAACCAAGGAAGCAGACAATTTCCAAACACACCTACATTCTTCTCACCCTGATAAAGTGAGTAGGACATCCAAAACAAACTTCAGCCAATTTTACAACCAGAGAAAATGAACCAGGAGATTTTATTACAGACAGTAGGGATGCTAACACTCCCAGCCCCAAAAATGGTTATGTGGATTGTGCAGCCTCTTTATAACTTGGTCTCAAGCTGCACACTCTGTTTGTCAATACCATGTTCATCCACTTTCCTTTTCCTAAGCCATCCTTTTACTAGCCAGCATCATACAGTTGATACCATTGAGCAACAAGCAGTCAGTATTTGTCCATACCATGGTACTATATAAACAGAGCTAATGAGAACTTTACTGCAATGTTTATAGATCCTTTAGATACCCAAACTTCATTTCGTACATTCAAATAAGTAATGTCACCATAATGTAATCCCTCTCTTTCAGACAAGATACAGAACTGCGTTTCCATTTAGACTTTCCCTTTGCTTCATTTCCAGCAGTTTAAGTTTGCTATAAGTAGCTGCAGTGAAAAACTTCCAAATGGCTTGTGTTTTATAAACTACATTTCATAGGAATTAATATCATTAAATATTGTATTTCATATAAGTGACAGCTTAATTACAAAATATACAATTGGCAAAGTTTTGAGCCTAAAGAAAATTTATTTCCAGCAATCTCAGTTCTTCTGTAGTCTCAGTTTAACTAAAGCGCTGAAAGGGACTCAAGATGTGGATAGTTGAGACGTAGATATGCTTAACACTATTAAACATTAGAGAAAGACTAATTTAAGTTTGAAATATGGAACACTGAGACATGACAATTGTCTTCAAAATAACCACTCAGAGGTTTCCCTTACTTACAGTTCCCTTGGCTGTAAGAAGCCTCCTTGTCTCTCTCCACTGAAATGCTAGCTTTCCAAAAAGTCCTGCTGTGCTGTAGTATAAAGATTAAGCTGCAGAGGGAAGTAAAGCTTTGACTGACACCCTTGATAGCAGAGCCATCAAACCATATATGCCTCCTTACCCAACAAAAATCTGAGAAAGTTCTCAACAAGAAGTCGTGTAAATTTAAGGGAACTGCGGGCAGTGTTATTTTACATGTCAAACATGGGGAGCGTAATCAGAAGCTAGCACATGGGAAGCCAGCAAACAAGCTGAAATTGAGAGTCAGATAGGACTGAACCCGTGTAGGGCTCCAGCACGACTTTCTGTACTGTGGTTCTTGTGGCACCAAGCCCTGTGGATGAGAAGAGCTCTACAGGGCCCTGCCTTAAGGGGCCGAGCAGCCCTTCACTGACACTGCCAGCGTGCTGCTGCATTCACTGGGCTTTCTCCTGCCTCACTGCAGCTCTTACACCAAAAGTTCCCGAAGAATCTGTTTGGCTTTATGCTATTCAGGGATTGATCCACACTAGGCAAAAAACAGTTCTGTGTGTAGAACTACGTTAAATGTCCTTTGCATCACCCTGTGCAAAGCAAGAGAAGCTTTTGAGTAGTGTGCAGTTCACTTTATTTTGCTTCATGTCTCATTAACCTTAAGCAGAATAATGAATGACAGCTATAGTCAATGGCTCTCATTTTTGTGCAAAAAATATTTTTATGAACGTATGCACTTTTCACCATCAAAAGCACTCTTTATTAAGCCTCTGTCACCACTGATATTGGCATTATATTCTGTGAGTGCTTTGTTATTATGTGCTACAGTTCAGTAGGTTTCAAACCCATCAAGTTTAAAGTCAGTAGAACAGGAACTATACAGCAAAGAGAGCAAAAGCCAGGTTGGGCTTTGACTCATTGACCCATGAGTGTTTACCTGACTTCTGAAGTGATTTTCAGATTAAAAATCCAAAGAATCCACTGCTGGGGAGAATAAAGTATCATGAATATCAAAAACAACTTTTTGTAGGGATGAGTTCTTAATAAAATGTGGTAAGTACATGTAATATGAAGCACAACTAAAATTTTTTAATAGCTGGAAATAAACTACCTTTGGTAAACTGAGCAGAAATAGTAACTAATAATGGTTCTAATTATATTTTTGAGCATATCAAGTAACTAAAGAATTTAATACACCCTAAAATACAATAAGAATGCAGCATTACAGTAAGAAAATGTAAATAAGATGTGCCTATTACCAAAAAAACAAATAGGTGTCTACCGAAAGGGAGCAGAGGGGGTTCCATCTGAAATACTGCAGTGCCTGAACACCTAAATCTTGAAAACATTGCATTTTAAGGAATACTTCTAGAGAAGCAATGATTGAAAATGAATTGCATTGGAACTGGAAAAGAGATTCCCAATAATAGTCAATAATATGTATCCATATGTATTATATATGAAGGTCAAAAAAATGCCAGCTAACTCTCCTAAGCCAGAGATTGTGAACTTCAACCACTGAACAAGCTCATTTTCAAGGACAAAGATCAGTATAAAATTGATTGCCATATTATCCACAGCCCAGAGAATCTGGTTGTCTTTGCTAAAAATAAGACAGGAAGAAAAAGCTTTTACTTCACTCAAGGTAAAAAAACCCTAGAAATAATAACTTCTAGCTGATCTTGAAGAAGCTGCTTAGATTAGGCAAGGAAAAATAGCTGTCACATTGAAATTTAGTTGAAAATTCTCAAACCAAACAAAAAGGTCCCTTTGTATTTCTGACAACTAGACCATATGCAAATGAAAATCAAATACTTTTTCCTGCCCTATGAATGCCTGTCAAGTGGCTGGGTAAAATCTAGGTTGCTCGGCCTTACCAGGAAAACAGATGTTGCCTCATCTGGTTTGATGTTCATATGGATGTTGAAGTCTCTAAGGCTAATAGTACAGTTCCAACAGTAGCTCTGACAGAGTTTCAATGAATACATTTGTGATATATTTCATACACTCTGATAGTCTATGCACTCTTGTAACTACAAACTTTGATCCTTCCCTGGAAGTACAGGAAACACCTGGATAGTCTAATAAACTCCACTGCACAGTTGGCCACTTTTTGCATTGCAACCAAATTATAACCAGGTCCCAGAAATATGAGCTGTGGATCTCCACTTCCTCTGTATCACAGCCCTCAATGCAATACTTTCCATGCAAAAGTGAGTCCTTGGGGAGGATAGTGGTGGGAGAAGAGGCTCAAAACAGATGAAAGAGAGCCAGTAAACTTAAATGCATTTCTATATAATGTGTTTCTCTTCAAGAGAGAGGATGTTGTCCTTTCTCCCCTATGCCTCCTGTGCTAAGTGCAGATGTATTTTCTGAGCTCTTTCTGCTCTCTCTGCTCCTTTACTCTTCTCTTATTCCCAGGCATAAATACCAAGCTTTCCACATTTTTTTCAGCTTGCCAATCTCAGTCCAGAAATTGTGAGCACACAATATTTTAACCAGTGGTGACTGTGACCAACAGAGAACAGCTGGCCTGCCTGGCCTCTGCCACATAACAGTTCTTTTTTCAGCGACTTTGGTTATTGGTCAAAACCAGCACTTTAATACTTACAGTATAGCTCAGAGAGAAAAACAGCTTAAGGTTTAGGAAGATCATTTCTTGACATCAGCCCTTGATCCCCAGTGATGTTAAGACACAACTTTATTATGCTATTTATCGTGAAAGATTTATGTTGGGTTAATAATTTTATACCAATAGGATGATTGGTATGTCAGCTTCCTGAAAGACCAACTTGCTGTGTTTATGATTATTGGTTATTGCAACCTTAGTATCTTTGCCTTCCTTCCTCTTTATCTCTTTGCTTTTCCTCTGTTTGTTTACTGAATTAAACACATCAAGAAGTGTTGCAAACGTCTCCCTTGGTTCCTACTCATATTTCTTAATCCTAAACAGAAGAGACAAACCCAGTAAGGTAAAGAAGGCTCACCTCTATCCTTTTTCTTGGTTTTGCATTTAAAAGAACACATTGCCTAGTTGAGACTCTATGAGTTAGAATATGACCCTGTATTGGTATTTCCAATCAGTGGTTTTCTACCTTGACAGAGAAGACTAAACAGGGAGCAGGGAGGGTTAGGAGAGCACACACAACTAATGCTGTGATAAAACATGACAAACCAAGTTTTATCCTTTACACCCCTGACATCCTACTTTCCTTCCTTGTAGAAAGTTTCCACTCTGACAGACAGTTACACTAACCTTATTTCAAGAGCATGCTTTGGGTTTTTCTCCTGTCATTCTGACTTGCCTGCGTTGCTTGTCACTCTCATGTGCCCCAGAGCCTGACATGTCAGCTGTTTGCTGAGTGCCCCACACGAGTGACATGCTACAGATGTAATAGCAGATAATGGTCCCTAATACGGTAAGCTAAGCTTAACCACACCTAAGCTGCTCGTCATAGCACTACATCTGTCAGAGGTTTTGCAGTACCTCACTTGAAAGTGATGTTAAGGCTAATGGATGCTCGTTGTATGATTATTCCTCCTTTATTTAAGAATGAGCCCTACATTTGCTTTTATCCAGACTTTCAGCATCGCCCAAGGTCTTTTTGACTTTTCTGCTGAATGGTGGTTGTGTGGGAGGTTGTCAGATAGGTCTCAATCTAGGAAATGCACTGAGGCACATTTCCATTCTTCCTTCCTCAAGAACAGATTTGCTTTTTTCAATCAGCACATCTCCTGCATATCTTACAGCATGCGTAAATTGGATTGGAAGATGTGTATAGATTAAAACTTGACAAGAATTTCCTTACTTATTCTTTACCTCCAGGTATTTTGATTAGCTTTCCTTTCTCCTGCTTGCACAGGCTTAAACCCTTTTTGTTGGTGTGTTCATTTAAAGCATTTTTTTATTAAGTTTTGTATCTCTCCTTTGTCTGAGTTGCTTTCTCCTCCTCACTTACTACTTGTATACTCAGTAGGGCAGACCAAATAAATTAAAAAAACAAGTTCTTGTTTCCAAGAAACAATTCTAGTATCTACAAAAAGATGCATTTACAGTAGAGTAGCTCTTCACTTCCCATAAACACCTCTAAAAATAGTTTTAAAAAAATTAAATAACAAAATGCTTTTTCCAAGAAGTTTTCCAGCAAATTATAAAGATTTTATGTACCTAAAAATTCTAATGAAAGTAGCAACTAAAATTCCATCTTTTAAAACTCAATCAAAAATGCAGCTTTGTTCTGGAGTAAGTAGGCATAAGTTTGCTTGACAAGACATTGTGGATTGGTTTGTTTTTATTTTAAGTGCAAATCAGCGTGAATGTTCTTTATGTTCTTATCATTGTTTTAACATCAGTAAAATTTTACACTGAAGTCAGGTCTGGTCCACAAAACTTTATTTTTAGTATTTTAAGCTTGGAACAATTTTGTGCAGTTCTATATGAAATGTAATTTCCTTGAAATTTCTATAGAGCTAAAAATACCAGGGTTCAAGATATGTGTAATAGAAATAGATGATAACATTACTTCATAGCAAATGGAAAAGCATTAATTAAAGCTCATAATTAGAAATCGTTTAATAAGGAAATGTTCCCATATTCCTTTTAACTGAGACCTAAGAGAAGATATTCAAGTGAACAATGAAGTCCTCACAGTTAAATCTGACAAAGCTTCTGCTTTAACAATTATGCCGTTTGATTTAAGGCAGTTTATCAGAGCTGGCTGCAAGTCTTAATTGGACTTGCCATTTCAACGTAAGAGTTTGCATCCTCTGGTTTGTTTGCAGCATGCTTGCAATACTCATGCAAAAGGGAGAGCTAAGCTTACTTTACTATTAAGGAAAAAATGTTTCTAAATGCCCGTGGCATCCTCCCTCACCTGATAACAAGCTACAAATTTAAGACTTTGGTTCTTGTGTTTCTACTCAGTGCTGATTGAATTATGTTTAAAATATATATTTTTAAATATATTTTGAAACATGGTATTTTTTCTGATCAAAGTAAGGTGTCTCTTCTCTATTCTTGCTACTGCCAAGCATTTGATTTACACACAGTTTAATTATTCAGATGTTTATTATGTTCTACATAATGAAATTTGGACCCTCATATTTTCTTCCTACATGCTCAGTGCAGGCTGCAATTATAGCCACAGATATCTGTTTATTTGATGAATTTTGCTTCTTCTGCATAGTTTGATAAATATGGAAATAAGTCAAAACCTACTTTATATACAGTAATTAAAGTGAAAAATCTAGTCATGATGCAAATCCTTAATTGGACTCCAGGAGAGATATGCAGAATTTCTCTTTAATAATATGGGATGACTGGGGACAGAAAAACAAAGCACACTAAAATATGGTTTAGAAGCACAATTAATCACAAAATAGAAAACAACCAATTTAGCATAGCTCATTCAGTGACTCTCAAGGCTCAGGTAATGTTCTTTTAATCATCTGGCTCTAATATTAAGGTTGTGTCATGTGCAGCTGAAATAAAACACAATATATGTGCTGATCTTCAGTGTGAAACATGTCCTCTGGATTAATTTGTAAACACAGCCTTTCCACACTAAAGTGCTTAGTCTACTTAATGACGTGTAAGTGAATGATCAAAGCAATGTAAAATGGTTTTTAACTATTATTGTTTAATGTATTAATTCATTAGCAGAAAGAAACCCTCTTGCAGTTGGTTGCAGGGAATATGTTTTTGTTAGCTATATATAATTCATTTCGTTTTTTCATTTTATTAAGACAAAGTCATTATTTTGCCTGATGATGTTCCAAAGAAGAACATACTTGTTAAGCGGTATTAAATTGACAAATTATAGCACCGAGCAGGCGGGGCTGAGATACAAGTCTCCAGGAAAGAGAAGTCTGTACAAGCTAAAGAAATAAATGTTTTCTTTCCAAGCTCTGAACATATATTGCTCTAATAAGCTAAAATTAACCATCACTGTCACTTAATTTGATTGTAAAAATATTATCCTCCATATAGCTTCCTGTAATATCCCATTAGGGGAATATGATCACGTTCTAATCAGAAGGTGTTGGATTTATTGTGCTAGTTTGTTTAAACTACAAATATAATTAATCTCCTTTTGTACTTCTCCCAAATAAGTAACACCAGAATGACATTTTTGTCTCCAAATGGATTACAGACATCGAGCAGGAGCCAGAGGTCATCCCCCTGCACTGCCATAATTATTGAAGCAAATATCTGCTTCAAACCCCTGAGTGTTTTGTGGAGAGTTCAGCCTGCCTGACCCAGCACCAGCCGCGGCCGCCCCGGAGCTCTGTGCCTGCGACACAACCAGGAGGACACTCTTCTGTTACCCAGATGTGCCCATTGGGAGAGACCATGACTGCAAGCTTCCATGCTGAGAGCAGCTGAAATTAGAGAGGCTTGATGTCCAGTATTCAAAATCACTGTTAAAACTCTTTCCAAGTGAGGGTCCCAACTGTCTTTGACAGATAAAAGGGGTCCTATGCAATCTAGTTTCAATGTAGTCTTCTTTTGACCACCCTGAGATGACCTGGCACCTCTTCATGCACCTGCCGTAAAACTTAAAGGCTTCAGAAATTCTTTTCTTTGAAGTGTCCTAATAATAACAGTCTAACCTTTGATGTTCCTTCCTGTACCACATGCTTGAACTTCTTATAATCTAAAGTGTATAACCTTCAATTGCTACACACAAACGGGTTGCACATCTTGAGAACACAACACTATAACCCCTAATGCAAACTGTAGTAATGATGAGTTTATTTCATTTGTATTTAGCACTCTACTTATATAGCATCATAAACCTAAACACTTAACACACCAATTGGGCATTAACCATCCAGGCTGATTAGCGTGGAGCAGAATTCACCTTCTGCAGCATGAAGACAGAAGAAATAAACAAACTCATGTAAAATAAACTTTGTGTGGAAATATGATATTTTAGAAGGTCCTTTTCACACTAAAAATTGGAGAGAAAGGCTGCTTCTGATGGCCTGAGATCTCATTCAGAGAATATTTTTTCAATACATAAAATTTAACAGACCCTGAAAAAGCTGGGGAAAGTTATTTTTAAAAAAACATTCCTAGTCTGATCATTACCTCAGGTTTCTGTAAGTTTTTACAGAGCTCTCTGAAAATGTCTGTCCAGCTCTGTTTTATGTTACTTCACAGATTTTTAATATTCAATAGTCCTTATCCCATGCAAATGCTTAGATCTAAAAAGAATTGTTTCTAGTCTCTATTTTTAACTTGTACATCGGGGATGAATTTTATCCGAGATGTATCATTTATATAGCTCTGGGGAGAGAGAAAACACATCCTCCATGTAGCCCCAGTCCTGCACAAGCTCATGAGCATGCTGAACTTCCCTTGCTTTAAGCCATTCTGCTGAAAATTTTGAGCACCCGCAGGGTGCTCTTCCAGCATTGTTTAAATTTCTGCCTTTCCTGTTAATCAGTCTTCTGGGAGGCTATTTTCAGCTGATTATTTTTCATCTTATGGTTTTCCAAAACTTTAGGACATTAGATCTAATCTTTTCATTTGACTGGAATTTTTTTTTAAGATTGCTTCTGACAAAAGTGAACCTTGTGGGGGGCGAAATCATTTAACTAAAAATTATTATTCACATTTTAAGGTAGTGTGTTTTGTCCAGTTACTCAGAAGAACAGAAAGGGGTTTTCTCTTCATAACTAAGGTTAAGCTGGACATTTACAAAGAAATAATCACCGCTGAAGAGCAAAGTCCTTTTGAGCAAACCAGGGAAAACAGTTCAGTCCAAACTGCTCACACACCAGGAAGGAGAATATGTGGTTCTGGTCCTCTCTAGAGTTCCAGTTTCCTTATCAGATGTTTGCAGGAGATCCGAACTGAGCTCAGTTCAGCTGACCAAGGTTCATTCCCTCTGACTCTCACTGCAAGATTAGAAGCCAAATTTATAAATTATCAAAAGGAGAGTAGTTCCAGTTACACTGATGTAGCTGGTCAGATAGCTACAATAGAATGGAAAAGGGTTGGAAAGGGTGACAAGTACGAACAACACTCAGTAATAGCCTCCAGGCATGGGCAGGTTAAATACACCAAAGCTCTTGGAACTGGAAAAAGAATACTGAAATGACTAACAGAGACATAGTAAAGCTACATAATATCAAGGATGATGCGGACAGGATGTACGAGGAAGGAGCAATCGCTCTCTAGTAGAGTTGAGTGGCCATCAGATGAAACTTGTAAATGTCAAGTTCAGAAGGAAAATAGGGCGTTCTTGATATACAGTGCATAGTTAGGGTAAGGAAGTGTCTTCACTGGAAGACACCTGGACTGCCAAAAAATCGCTAAGGATTTGAAAAGCATCTGGAGATACCAACAGAAAAGAAACTCAACAGGACTAGTAGAGAGAAACGTGGCATCTCTACAGGAGAAAATCCCACAAGAAGCTTGGAGTGCAAGTCTAAGTATCACTGCACAGTTGTTCTTGCATTCTTCCCTATGCATCTGCTCATGGCAATAGTGAAGTGCAGTGTATTGCTCTAGACTGACCTTTAGCCTGGCCCAGTGCAGATACTTCTGCAGTTTGAAAAAACTGTACAGCTATCTGACTCATTTCAATATCTTCAACAAGGCAAGAGATGCAGACCACTCTGAGAATAAGACAAATTCAAGAAATGACATGCTGATGTAAACAGAGATATTTGGCCCTGGATTTCAAAGGCAATATTAATATATAGTGATGGAACCAGACAGTCAACCTAAAAAATCGAGTTCAAAGTCTTCTACCCGGTTAAAACTCATCTGAAGGCCAAAAAAAAGTAATAAACATTGCGTTATTCATATTGTTTTGTAAAATTTGTCTGACTTTTAAATCACTCTTAAATTAGCAATTCTAAAGCAGAGTGAAAGCATCCGCATTTGGCTATACAGTACTTACTTCTCCCCCAGCCTCCAAAGCGCATTTCAGGTTTGCTGCATTTTGTTTTCACTGGTGATGTTTTTCTACTGTCAGAGGCTCACAGATCTCAGTGTGGTGTTGCAGGCACCATTTCACATAATAAAAGCATTAGCACCTCCTTGGTTTCTAAAAGGATATCTTTCCAGCCTAAAATTACTTTTGCCACTGTATCACTTTACAAGCTCTTTTCTAATTTGCCACCCCCTATAATTCTAGGTATTTTTCAGTCTGACTGCTTTGTAAGTATCTCCTTCCATTATGTAAAGTGGTTTCTTTTCAGATTCTAGATTGTAGAGCTACTCAAAATGAACAAAATTTTTTCTCTCTCATTTTTCATTATCACGTTGCACTTAAACCATTTCTTATGGGAACTTAATAATGTTCTGTAGTTGATTAGACTTTAAAAGGTCTACATTCTTCTTTCAAATATGTACAAAGAGCTCCTATTGACTGACTTCAATTAACTGAATTTATTTCAATTCAACAGTCTAAATTAATTCTTCATCTAACTACTGAAGTCTAGTGAGCCAAATATTGTATGACAGCTGAATTTCACATCCAGACCCAAAGCAATATTTCAGTGTTGTCCATTACACGTATGAACAAAAGAAGAATACTCAACACTGAAAACTGAGTGAAACACATACCATGACCTACACAGAAGTTTAGATTTGATTAGATTGGTCCTGATATTGTAAGTATAAAAATTCTACTCCTAGACCCAGTGATTACCACTGTGAAGTCCTGGAGTGGAGTCATATCAACAATAGGTCTCCCTTAGGCTTCAGCAGAGGTCAGGGTTTCCCTACACATCTGCAGAATAACGGCATTGTGTTTATTTAAAGGAACTCAAAAATCAAAATAGAGCAATTAGGAAGCTTTCATAGAGCAAACAAGCAGAGCAGGAAAAGAAAAAAAAATCAAAGAAAACAGGAAGCAAGGCAAAACTGTGAGCATTTACATCTTCTACATATGGAGTTTGGAAATCCAGGTGGTTTCTGTTTTGCCCCTATTTGCTTCAGATATTGAGATATCCAGATGTCAGTACAAAAATATACTTGAGAACTATAACATTTTAAAAGAAAATGAAAGTCATGATCTGTTCATTCTACTCTTTAACCAACACCTTGTCTAAAGCATAATCAGTTAATACAGTAGTAGAAATAATTTTCTGATTTTACACTTCTGCTGTTACAATCTCCAGTTTTCAAACTAACTTAAAATGGAAGTCAGCTTCTTGAGTCAATGACTTCAGAGAGGTTTGGGTTAGTTCCAAGTTAGGATGCCTTTTTTTTTTAAATAAAACAGCAAGTATATCTACAGAAACAAATATGTACTTTATCTCTCTGCTGATTGCCTAACTTTGGGAGAAGAATAGCTGTTGTAGATAAAACCAAAGTTTATCTGTTGGAGTATCCTATTCCAACAGTGGCTGAATGTGGGTGCCTGTAGAGGGAGGCCAAACACTCACGGAGACGAATGGCAATAGTCTCAATTCCAGCCATTTGTTGGACAGAGACTTCCTGAACCATTTCCTGAACACTGAGACTAGTGTTTCTAGCTCTCAATAGTGTTTTCTTCTATTAAATTGTCCAATCAGCTCTTCAATTCTTATGACATCCTAGTATCCTGTGGCAAAAAGTTTCAGAACTTAACTACATGCTGTGTAGAAAAGAATTTACTTTGGGTGATTTTGTTAAGTGACATCACTTGAGCTCTTCCATTCTTGTATGTTATCATAAGACAGTGAATAAATGTAAAGGTATTTTGATATCTGATGCTTGGTGATTTTATATGCATTTGTCTTCTATGAAAGTGCCATTGTATGAAAATTAGTTTTTAAAAGAACATTCCAGACATGCAGATAATATGCAGTTGATGACACTGTGCTGATTAAATAAGCTGAATTAGACCATGAACAAAGTATCAGCCAACCAAGAAGTTGAAAGGAGCTGACACAGCTATTTTAAGAAACTAAATTAAGCTGAAATCATTAAGCATTACTCTCAACACAACACTGAGGAGAAAACACAACACTTCTTCAGATATAGCTCAGGAGCCAAGAAACACCACCTGAGCAATAGCATTTCCAGCACAGGTGCCTGATGAACACAGAGACACTTCATCTGCTCATAGCAACCAATCTTGCTCAGAAAATGGATAACCTGTCTGAATGCCTCAATGGCTTGAAGTTGCTCCACCAGGTTATGTTGAACCAGTCTAATGCCACAATGACAGAATATGAAGTGCATAAATGGAGGTAGGCAAAGACTTGTTACAATTGTAAAAGCAAAACTAAATTGACATCTTTCCTCTGCCAAGCAGAAATGAAAAAAGTCTCAGCTACTACAGCACTTTTTATGAAAAAAAAAACCAAAGAAATCTATTACCTAACAAGTGCCTCCTGCCAAGAAACAAAACCAGCAACATTCATACCTTCAAAGATGTTTTTTCATTGTGAAGGGTTATTTCTCCAATTCTGATGAGTTCTATGCTTTTATATTTATGTTATAGACTACTCCTGATTCAGAGGAGATGCAAGTTGAAGTCACTACAAGATTCAGTAGCAACCTCTGCTATCTCCAAACACACTGTTTGGGGAATACAAGGGGACACACTGCACTAAGACATAGGTTTGCTTGAGATTTTGTCTCCCACACTGTCTCATTTGCCCTAACCTAGTCTCATAATTTCAGTCTTTTTTGGGCATGTAAGTGCCAAGCCAAATGAATTAAAAAGATCTTTTCATTATTATTATAAATTAAGACATTGGAGAAGAACTTTAATGAGTTAGTTTTGTATGCCAGAGGTATCTAAAATACAGATTTCGGAATGGAATGCTTTTGATTAAAGCTTTGTTGAGTTGCTCAGCAAAGATGGGAAACTCAGACGATGTTACTAAAAATCCAGACAAAACAGTTTTTATCAAGCTCTCAGTGTCTTAGACTCAAAGCAAAAAAACAGAGTTAAAATAGAGAAAAATTTCCAGTTCAAAAGACATTCCAAGAGGAGCACATCTGGGTCTCCTGCATACCTGGAGATCTTCAGAACTCTATTATCCAGAATTTATGGGAAAACCGTTCTTTTTAGAAATACAAATATTTTTTCTGTTGACAAGGAACACCATCAATACTTCTTTAAAGCAAAGGAAGTAATGTTTTAGGCAGAAACTGGCTTTTGTGCAAGAGTAGTCTTGATTACTTTCCTGAATAACAGCAACTCCCTTCTGAGACTTTTAGTTCTCCCCTGTTCCTTTTGAATGCTTTTCCAGCTCTGTACCATGAAAGCCACCTACACAGTGACACAAAAACCATTTGCAAAAGAAAACAAAAACCCCTGTTATGCATACAAGGAAGTCTTAAATGAAGACTTTTCTTGTTCTACCTTCTCATCCTTTAAAGCTCTGTTCTCCATCCCCTTGAAGAGAAAGGGATCCCATCCATATCTGCCTAAAGAATGGGTACAGATCCATATTTATCCTACTTCCCATACACAGAGTTCATGAAGCTCTACTCATGCAGCACTTCACACCTGAGAGGAAAAACCAGTCATTGTCTAATAGCTCATCATCCAAGGTGACATCAAACATTATTCTACCAGCTGAATCATAAATGGGGTTGAAGGTCCCAATCAAGATATAAGGGGCCTTCACCAGGCAATGACTAAAATTATTTAAATTTGAAGCTATGGCAAAATGGTCTTAGAATGAAGCAGAACAGAAAGAACAGTATGTGAAGTCCTAGAAAGTAGTAATACAGAGGCTTTCTGTCATCAGTACTGCTGAGCAGCAACCACAACATGAGAAGGGTGTTCTTCAAAACTTAGATGGGTGAAACTGTAGGAGCAGTGATGCTCTTAGAGATATCATTTACAACTGGTATTGTGCTGAGGCGCCTGAGCATGCTTCCTCTTAGAGACACAAATGTATAATAAAGTGTCATTTTAAGCTACAGCTTTCATATCCCAATCACTCTCCCTTCCTGGATCCTAAACTAGGAAATCAATTGATGCTATTTACTTTCCAGACTTCTTTCCCCATTCCCAAGCTATTGGTTAATTGATGCTATTTATTTTCCAGACTTCTTTCCCCATTCCCAAGCTGTCTCCTATATACATTCCAATACCAACACTAAAACACAGGTTTAGATACAGTTGGGAAAGGAGGATTTACCGGCTCACCCCTTGAGGTCTTCTCCAGTCCTATAACTTTATGATCCAGTGTCTCAAGTGCAGAAAACACCTAGTTTTCTATCAAAGCTAATGTTCCGGTAGAACACTAAGTCTCCAGAAAGCAGTAGGTCACTGCAAAATGATAAGTTTCTTACTGATACCTTGGGCCCAGATCCAAACAGAACATAAATCACCTACAATGAGTCTTAAACAGAATGTAAACACCCACAATTCAAGAGTCTAAAAACTCTCTGCAGAGCTGCTATAAAGTGTTCCAGCTTACTTTTTTTTCCCTTACCTTTAAAAAAAATAATAATAAATTACTTGGAAAATTTCTGTCTGAACATGCACATAATCCCTTGTGTTTTCATCTAATGACAAGCAGCTTGGCACCACTCCCATTCTTAAGTCCAGTGGAGATACTGAAACCAGTCATTCCTTTCCCTGTGAGGAGGACTGGTGTTTGCAGAGCACAGGTTAACCAGACTTGAGCCCTCCCCAACATTCAGTGACTGCAGCAGGTTGATTTCAACACACAGCTTAAGAAAGGATCTATTTGGGGTTCCTAGGAGGTAGCATCCTGGAAGACACTCGGACAGAAAGCCAAAAAGAGCAGGTTCAAATCCAGCCCACCAAGGGATGTTGAGTTGGAAGCCTGGTAAGCTAAGCACACACAAACAACCTCCCTACAGACCCTTCTGAACTGTGTTCTCCACCCTTTTTGCAAAGATGTGCCACCAGTTAAAAAACAACATAAACAACTACTAGAAAGTAAAAAAGAACCAAAAAGGGAGCCCAAGTCAGGCAGCAGTTAGGGAGTGTGGCAGATAAGACACTTCCTTCGGAAGGGAACGTCAAGAACACTTCAATGTTAAGAACACTTACTGGAGAAAATGAAGAAGAAGCCTATTTGCAAGAAAGACGGGGCAGAACTGACCACCTGCAGCACGTGCCAAGTTGGCTTCTGTTGACTCATGAAGGACTATCCTGCGCTGGAACCAGCTGGATTTTTATCACTGAAATGTGAATGCTATTAAGTTTATTACTGATTATAAGCTAATATTAATAAGGGTTGATTTTCCCCTCCATGTTCTCCTTGCAGTGTAAGTGCACATATCCCATCTTATTTAAATACAACAAAGGTGAGTTTGAAAAAAAATGCATTAATAGTGCCTGAGGTTAGGTTTCTAATTGAGATTTAGATGCCTCAGGAGAGGCTTTGGGCTAAAGGGCGTTTTGTACATGAAAATATCTCCCTCCTTTGGCCAGCTAGTCAAAGGGGTGAGCTTGTCTCATGAACTGTCAGTGCACTCTCCTCAGAATACGGACAGCTTGAGGTTGAAGAGTCTGTGTCTCTGTGTCTTCCCCTGCCAAAGAGCAAGCAGGTATCCAGAATCTACTGCTGCGACATATTTTCCTTTTAGAATAATTCAACAGGAATTAAGGGGGATCTTTAATCTTCACCAACACAGAATTCATAATCAGTCCTTATCTTCCACAATGTTCTTTAAGTCACCAGCACACCACAGCAGAGTAAGTCATAATGTATTTCATAAGGAAATAATATTTCTGCAGTGGAAATTTCCTTTCTTTGTGATAGCATCTTCTAAAGCTTCCATTCAAATGTACACAAAAAAAAGTTCTCTGTGAATCTGCAGGTATATCAGAACATGGATTTTAATAGCCACAGGAATGTTTCGATATTTCATAACTTTTTTAAAATTTAATTAACATGTATTTCAACTGAAATCAAAATAATGAGACTAAGAAGAGGCAATGCCATAATCTCTGGGAACTTTATTTCCCATTCATATTTTCTTTTCAATTTCCGCTTTTCCCACTATCAGAATACGGAAGAGAGAGTTTCTGGCTGCAGAGCTCTGTGAGGGATGCACTGATCGTGCAAAGGGTAGTGATGTGAGACACTTAACTACAAGCACTCTGAGGAACCACAGTGGTATTTTGGATTAAAACATATGAGATTGAGGAAGGTGGTGGCAAAGCCGTGTTAAATTTTTGTTTGTTTATTTTAAGAAAAGTGAGATAAACACAGCAGTGTAAATTTATAATACAAAATTCTGTTAAAAGTAGCTTCAGCAGAAGAGGTATTAGCTCTGTAGAGCAGGGCAGACAGACATCATTCTCCATCCATGTCTTAACTCCCAGCCAGAAATGTGTCTTGCATACTGAGGCTCAGATCCCACTATTCCACAGAAAAGTCTCTCTGCTGTATCGCATACGTGTTTACCTGACCTTGCCCTAGGACAGAGCCACGTGAACAGAGTACTCTGGAGCAGAGCATCAAACCAGTCCAGTCCCAGAGCTGGATGGACCTGTCTCCAAACAGCTCCAAACAGCAGAGGTCTGACTCGGTTTTTTAACTTTCCATCAAGGAGATTTCTGCGCAAACCCTGACAATCTGTTCCGTGTTTCACTATCCCAGCAGCCAGAAGTTGTTCCCTAATATCAAACCTAATTTTGGCTTCCTGTAAATATCAGCCAACTTTGAATAACATCTACAGAGAATTAAACAATGGATGGCCTTTTCTTTGTTATTACCTCTCCATCCCAAAACACAAATGAGGCTCCTCATTCTCCTCCTTTTAATACTAAAGAAAGCAAATTATTGCACCCTTTCATTGAAGGACACAGTTGCTAACTTCCTGCTTTTGTTTGCTATTGTCTTCTGGATTCCCACCAGTTTGCTCCCCTCTTTCTCAGCACGGCCAAGAGGGCTGGATGTCACACAGCAGCAACCTCCGCTTGCTCACAAACACATTGCCTGCTCTTTCCACCATCATTGCATAGTTTTGTCTTGTCAGCTGAGACACCCTGAAATTTGCAGACCTTTTTCTACCATCCACACAACCAGACATGTCATTTGTGTGCATGCCTTGGCTTCTTCCGAGGGGCAGCATTCTGTGCTTGCAAATAAACACACGTAAATAAACACAAATATAAATTGTGGATGGCTAGTTTTTCATTCTCTTTCAAGAATTTCTGCTTTCTTGTATGTCATGTCAGGAATAAAAGAAAAAAATATAAAACTGCACATATTCAACAATGCTCAATAACAAGGCTCTGAGTATTGTACAAATGAGCATATTTGATTTAATCAAAATAAGTGTTGTAGGAAAATCACGTAGGTTTAATTTTTGAAAAGCTATTAAGTTTCAAATTAAATGGAAGATTAAAATAAAAATGAGCTTTAGCTGTAAGTGGAGGCTAAATTTGGTCAATTTTTGTTGTTTATCTGTGCATAAAGTCCTTGCATTTACCATTTGACAAATCCTCTAATAAAATACTTGCTGCAATCAGGTGAAGTAGGTTATTAATGGTTCTAAAAAAGATATACAGGATTGCCTCATCCTGAGGCAATTAAGTCTGTGAAGTAAGTGTGTTTAATATCTCTGGGGGCCTGACTGAAATGAAACAGGTGATCTTTCTTCAATTCCCATTGTTTCACTTAGAATGTCTTTAATTTTGTTTGTTTTTAGCTGAAGAATGACTCCCTGCTTTATATCTCTTTTGTTAAGACTCAGTTTGGGAACTTTCAAGGGCTGCACGTGCCACATCAGGAGCAGAGTGGAAAATTTCAAGCGCCACTGAAAAGCAGCAGTGATGTTCCATGTGAAGCCCTACCAACCCACATGGGAGAGGATAGTCCACATTCACTCTCAGTCTCTTGACTCAGGTTTTGCAGCGGTGCTGCCATCTCCCACACTAGGTCAGAGCAGCCCAGACCTCGCCTCGAGCCAGCTCCTGCACAAAGCAGTTTGCCCACACCATCCCCCAGCTGGAGGGTACCCTATATCTCCCCTCTCTGTGCTCCCCAAGGGGCTCAGGGCTGATGGAGAAGGACAGGCAGCTGAGTCACCACAGTGTCCCTGCTCAGCTCCCCAGCACACTTTCACTTCAAAAGAAGACCTCCTCTCTCGCCTCCAGATCCTCAGCTTCAGGCACCTCAGTTTGGAAAACAAATGCTTTACCAACATATATATATGTATACCAATATATATATCATGTATCCATCAGGGTGCTCTTCGGCCCTTTGCTATAAAATCTTGTACTTTTCATTTCTCCTTTTTTCCTCTGTTGTGTTCTTTTTTTTCCCCTGGATTTATTAGCAGAGATGGTTTGTGGAGGTATGGTTAATTACTAGAACTTATGGCCTGCTGTGATTGAAAGCTGATCTC
Organism: Rhagologus leucostigma; assembly: GCA_013397725.1. NCBI lineage: Eukaryota > Metazoa > Chordata > Aves > Passeriformes > Rhagologus > Rhagologus leucostigma. The sequence continues at coordinate 1,534,039 of VZTD01003959.1, forward strand.
ACCAGTTTAGGGTCTATGTTATATTTATTCTGTATGTAATTAAATCGGAATACCATAACTATGCATAATGTTGGAAAATGAGAAATTTTTTTTAAGGGAAAGCACATCTGAAAGGTGTTTTCTTCCTGTTGTACTGAAATTCTACAAAACTCTGCGCTTTACACACACACACAAACAAGCAAACAGCCAAAAGGGGCATTGAGGTCTATGATCTAGATGGAAACAAACATTTGTTTATCAAATCTGTGTGACCCATTAAAAATAAAGCAGGAATTCAAGCAAACTGTGATAAAGGCTATCCTTATATCTTGGGGTACTCATAGCATCACAGACATACTAAAGGCTTGCTGAGAAGTGCCAGCACAGCAGGGTGAACATGAACAGCACATCCTGGAAGCAGCAGCATCCAATTGAACACAGGAGATTTGGCTGAGGAGGCGCTCAAATAAAACAAGTTGTGGGAGGCCAGGCCACTGCTCTGACTATACGGATCAAAACTTCTACTGACTTCCTTACTTAAGGGGGGGACCAGACCAGTCTGGGAGAGGAGATCAAACACTGTTTACACTGAGGTAAATCAAGCAGAACACTGCACAGCTCACTGAACCATACCAGAATTAGGCCAGACATATCATATCTAGAGGCTCAATTTTTTTTTCTCTGCTGCATGTAAATCTGAAGTCTGCCAAGGTCCTTGTTGTTCACCAGTGTGACAATGATCTGAAATTAGAGGCCTCTAGAATATCAGAAATCTTTGGTCTGGAAATTTATCTCCTTGCCTCTATATACAGCTGATGTTCAGGAAAAAAAACGGTTGCCCTCTGATGTAAATGATACAGTCAATAACACTCAAAAAAGCCTGTGCAAGCCAAAACAAAAATAACTAAATCAAACCCTGAGTCTTTCACCATAGCAAAGCGAGCCTATCTTAGGGCACACCAAGACGAGGGTGACATTGTAACCAGGAAATTACCTTTAAGGTTTAAGAAAAGCAACAGTAGGGGGAGGGGTGGAAATTTAAATTAAAAAAAAAAAAAAAGAAGCCTTTTCCTAGAGAACAAAGGTGCGTTCCCCTCTCCCTTAAAGCATTGAAGGTAGGACAAGAATAAGTCAAGTGAAAATTCATTGAACAGCCAGTGTATGTGAAGTAAGGGAATTCCCAATGAAATATTTTAGGACCTTGCTGTCTAGAAAAGACCTTTTGCTTTGTCACTGCCCCAAAGAGAGAAGAACAGGCCTGCCAGTCTGGGGAGAGAACACCACAAAACAGTCAAATGCCCAGGCATGACATTACTAACAGCTTTGCTTCTTTGAAATTAAGCCATTGTACCCAGAGCCACAGCTGCTGCAGGAAAGCATTTCAAAGAAGAAATCAGCAAAGTCATGTTTCCACAACACAGCTGCCAGCCATTTTTCCTCCTCACCCAGCAGCACTTCCATCTGTCTCAAGATGTGGATCAAACAGCAAAGTGAACTAGGTTGGCCATGCAGGTGTCAGCAAGGCTGTTTGCACCAGCCGTCACCAGGTCTTTAATGGAATGAGATGTAGCACCTACTACGTGTTTCCAACCACCTCAGCTTCACGCGGCACAGAAGCCAACGGCAGCTCAGAAGACATCAGCATCCGTATGAGTGTACCTCACCACAAGATTCTGCAGGAATTGCAAGGGTTACCTTTGGTTACATCTGTAGTGTACATAGACCTGAGATAATAATTATTAAAATAGTAAGTTCTTTGCTGAATTCCTGCATCTCATGACTCATAAATTGGCTAAAAGTGGACGATCCAGGAACTCTGCTGGGGTTTTTTTGCCTCAGTGCTCTCCAGTGCTGTTGGTCCTTGACCACTAAATTCTGAACTATACTGTGATTTGTCAGAAGAGGTTACCTGTTCTTTACTAAACAGCCTTGGAGTCAGAAGAAAAGCCTGGAAAGGCCAAGCTGCTGCTCTCAGTCTGTGGAATTCAGAAGAATGCCCAAGATCCAGCTTGCAGCCTATGCCATAGCCCTCATGGTGATCGAGTTAGAGCAAAGCTCAAGCATGAGCCCTGTCCCATCTTTTTTCCTCTGTTTTCATCGTGGCACTCACCAGCCATGGTTGCTGTCTGGATAATCAGTAACAGGGAGCACCAAATAGAATATTTGCCACCTAGGCTGGACATCTGCTTCTGCTGCCTCGTGACTCAAAGGATACAAGAAGCACTGGGCATGTTTACCACTGCTGTTACAGTAGGTCTGGAGAGCTCAGGTTTAGGCCGCCCTCTTCCACCCCACCTGTGTAGCCAAGGTTTTGCCCCAGCTTCCTGCAGCACCTCAGGGTCACATTGCACTGCAGTAGAAGAGAGCTCTTGCTGCACAATCTTTCTAATCAGAGTCCTCTGCAATTTTAAGATTGAACACAAAAAGGAAGTTTCCCCTTCATACATCTTCAGATTCCCATGATTTATTTTCTTTTATTTCAGCAGTGAACATGTTCAGATAATCTCATTAAATAATTTATGATAGGTGGTAGCAAAGATTTTAAGAAATCCTACTCCCAGCTACATGAAGTACCATCCTATATCACAGTTTAATCTGCCATTTTTTGCACAAGTAACAGCACGCCAGATTGTCCTCTTTATTGTCATATAAGGCAACTTATCCACCAAATCATATTTGAAAAAAAAAAAAAGGAGCCCTTTCCTGTGGGTACCTGTACAGACAAAATCCAAATTGCAAGCCTGTTTCCTGCACAGAAAGCTATGAGATTTCACAAGATCAACAAGAGAACAAGATTTTGGTATATGAAAGTTAAAACATCACTATCCACCATCCAAAATAATAATAATTTCATAAATTGTAAGGTTTGTATATGAGCTATACAGGCAATTAATACATTTCTGAAAAATTTTAGTCAGAGGAAGAAAAAGGATTTAGATAAAATCATAAATATGCTGAAAGTCCCTCAACACCACCACTACCTTGCATGCAATAATTATGTTGTCATTTGTGCTCAGGGAGAACAAACAAGAAAAAGACACAGATCCTCGACTCCTCCAAAGAAAATGTTTGTTCAAGAAACACCAAGTAGAAAACACTTTCACAAGTCTTATTGTGCCCAAGAGGAGCTGTAAGCAGCACGGCAGACATTTACACTTGCCAGAACTCCATTCTAAATGACCTATTCAATACAAACGACTGTCTGGCATTGTAATTGCTGCAGTGCTCTTGTGCTTGTGTTTATCTTCTTAAACCAGATGCATGGCAAACTTCGCAAAATTAAATTATCACTTGTAAAGTTTATTCTTTCTGTCCTGTAGCTAGTGTCCTGGTTACTTTGATAGAGCAATTTGGGCTGAAATCCCTAAATCTTACTGAATTTTGTTTTAAAAAAATGGGTGTTTCTTTCTATTTTAAGGTAAATAATAGACCTGGAAGCCTAGGTGTAATTAAACATGAAAAGAAACATGCTGATGAGTCACACGTACAGTATTTATTTAATACAGCATTCTTCCTAATTTAATTTTTGCTTCTGAATTAGCAATCTGTTAAAATAGATGGGGTTGTTCACACCGACAGTTTATTTCAGCTTCCCTCAAATAATGCATTAGTTTAGGTCTGGAAATTATTTTTATATAGCAATCTCTGTGACTAAGGCTGCTAGACTCAACTTTTTGCTATTTCTTTTAAATGAAAAGTGAAAAGTTAATGCACAATCGTTCAACAAGCAGGAGGTGAAATGCTGTAGCACAGTCCCTACCCACCAACCCATGAAATACATGAAGCTTTCTTCACATCCACTGTTTAAGCAGGACCCCCACAATGCCTTCACTTAGGAGTCTGCATAAGAACAAATGGCATAATATCTCAAACTTAAGAGATACAATATGTTTGCAAATTATTTCCATAAGTATGCTAGTAAATGAAAAGAGAAATTTTATATCAAAGCAGAGGAAAGAGTGGGAGTTCTTCACCAAACAGCTTGTCTCCCAGTAGAAAGTATGTTTTCAAGTTCATATATGCTAAAAAAAAATCATTTAAAACTCTAAAGCTGTGCCCATTGCTACCAGGTGGATATATCTGGAATGTTATTGTTCATGGGAAACACTTGGATGACAACTAAATTCCAAGGAAGAGCACTATAAAACTGTGTTCTGTTTTCCATTAGAAATTGCTCCCTCCATATTTTTCACCACTCTTTGCACACTTCCTTCAATACATTCAGAACTCAGACTTCAGGATAACATATTTTTTCTTCAGGTCCCAGTTAAGAAAAAGTCATTTGTTTGATTTCAGAGACATACAGGTATAAAATCAGCCACATTTTCAGCATTTGGACACGTGCTAAGTCTCATTCCTAGTGATCTAGTAGGTAGAAGAATTAGAGGCCTGGAAAATTCAAATTAAATACTTACATTGACATTCAGGGCTGTTAGCACTCATGCTGATTTTAAAAGTCAGATCCTTACTTCTTTTGGAAAAGTGGTCACCTGCACAGTAAAAGGGTTTCTTAAGTTAAGAATGTTCCTGCAAACTCAGCACATGGTGCAAAAAAACTTCAGTGATTCACACATTAGTTGGGGACCTCACAAGTCCAACTCCTGGATGGAGCTGCAGTATGCAGTTCTCCCACACTGCAAAGTTCACATTTTCACTTGGCTTGCCCTTTCTCTCTTAATATGGTAATTACATAATTAAATACCTAAAATACCATGCTAATACTACAAACTACTGACCCTTTGCTACCAAAGCCTGCCTTAGTGTCCTCAAAGCTTGTCCCACTTGCTGGGAGCAATGTCAGAGAATCTTTATGCAGTTTAAACCTCTTCACCTTTAGCATAGTGATGCTACAAGACTTGAGTTTTATTTTTTCAGTGAGAAATCACTTCTTCTGTCATTTCTCTTATCTAAAATATATCAGATATAGCTAGAGAGATTGAAGAATTAGTCTTTTGCCTCAAAGGCAGGATCTTCACGCTCGTGTCATCCCTAGCAGAGGCTTGTCTGGCTTCTCCACCATAGATGAATACTGCAAAAGCTCTTTAGGTCCGTTCCAACACTCAGCTGTCCTTACAGCTAGAGGCTTCAATCTACCTCTACCTCAAACCCCCTCTGCCACAATTTAAGCCCCCTCTCTTCTGCTGTCTACTGTGGAGAAAGCAAGCATTCTGTCCTTGTTCAGGCCTTTCCCTCACCAACAACTTTTTCTGTACTCAGGTCTTCTAAGCCTTGTCCTCTCTACAACATCTTTTCTCTGCCATCTCTCCTCACAAATCACACCCTAGACCTACAATTTCTTAATTTTCCTTTACGTATAAAACGCAGGTATAAATCACCTACCAGTAGCCTACTAGGTCTCCTTCTCTCCCTTAGCAGGATCACTCAAAAGAAAAAAAAAATACAAAAGGGGAGGGGTCGTGCTCTCTCATATATATAGCCATGGACCAGATCCACAGGTGATATAGATTGACTCATCTGTACCTAGTTAAAGGGCTATGTAAATTCAGATGAGGTAGGGTAGTTTGTTTTGCTGGTGCTTTAGGAAAGACACGGGAGAGAGAAAGACTAGATCTTTCTTTTTTATTTGTGCTTGTATGAGAAATTTAGAGGTTTGGGGGGGATACTTTGGGCACTATTTTGGAGATTTTCGTGTTACTGAGCTAAAGAATCCCTCAGATGTGCCCATGGGTGTGTAAAGGCCAATTTAATTTTGTCTTCCTGCTCTGAGTTCGTTAAAGCAAAACAGCAGCATGTTACATCCCCCTAGCAAAGAGCAGCTGTCCCACGGGGAGAACGACTTCTTTACTGGAAGTCCAAGGTGGAGGGGACTGTCCCCGGTTGTCCACTGCCGCCCACTGCCCTGTGATGCCAAGAAGGCAAAGGGTCACTCCTGGGGAAAGAGCGATTGCAACCGGAGCTGCGCAGCGCGCTCCAAGCCCCGCGTAAAATCACAAATCAAACACCGCGTAGCTTTGTCTGACTGATGCTGCTCAGTCCCACAGAATAAGGGGGTGCCTGACGGGGCCGGGGGGGCATCGACGGAGTCGAGGGCACATCGAAGGACCGCGATGGGCTCTGTCCATCTTCCAAGGAAGAGCACGTCTCTCCTCGCTTACAAAAAGTTGACATCAACTCAGTTGAAAAGTAGGTTAATTAGTAGCGTCTGACACAGCTCCCCAGTAGTGACTTACTTCAGGTGCCACACATACTGCTATTCTGCTGCAAAAGGCTTTGTTTGCACCTCTCTTTGTAGCCTCGAGTGTCTGAATATTGCGTTACTCTGGGTATTTGATTTCTTTGAAATGCACTTGCGTTATTCCAATAAACTGTATGCTTTAATCGAGTTATTTTTTTAGTGTAACGAAAATATTTACAGCACTTTGAGACTATATATGTGACTCTTGGCAATGAAGTCATTTCTCCTTTATCATCAGAGCTCACCAATGTCCCTGAGTGAGGGGATGTGGTGGCGGGGAGGGACTGGACGGGGTCAGCAAACTCCTGCGCGGGGACTTACCCCGGCCAGGGTTGTTTTGGGGTTCTGATTTTGGTTTTTTTTTCATGGGAAAGACTGAAATATTTACACTCCTGAGAAGGTCTTGGTGAGCTCGGCCGAGCCCAAGCCCGTGATCTGGCCATGGAAAGCCAGAAAACCTTTCCACCTTCAAGGATGTCGGAGGAATTCCTCTGGACCAGGAGCAGTCGCCAGCCTCCCACACCGGACCCGCAGGCGGGTGTGGCGCTGGCGGGGCCCCATTTGTGTCGCTACAGACATAATGTCGGGGTGGAGGTGAGAGGCGGCACGCCAGCTCGGCCCCGGGCGAGCAGCGCGGCGTGCAGAGCTGTGCCTAACACCAGCCCCGGTATGCGCTCAGCTCTCCAAAGGCCTCTGGGACAGTTATCGTCTCTTTTTCTTTTTTCCTTTTATTAACTGAATGAGAACGCGCGAGGGAAGGCACGCGGGGTTAATCGTGGGATTAAACATGGGAGAAATACAGACTAAATTGCTGCACGTTCATTACTGCTGCTCAAACGAAGCTGCAAGCAGCTACTCAGTACTAAGGGAGTCCTACACAGCAAGTTTCTCCCTGCTCCGGTGGTTTCCCTGAAAGTCTGTTGAAAAGGGCCTCCCCCTCCTTGCGACCTCCAGTAGCCAGAGAAACCCTGCCCGTGCCTCTCGCCTGCCTATTAACCTGCCAGTGTGTCCCCTAAAGGGCTCTGGCAGTTTTCTGGTTTGTTCTCCCCTGGTAATGCCACTGTGCAGGGCGCAGCTCGTCGAGGAGGAGGAGGAAACCTCTCGGCGAGATCCCCTGTGCCAGATGGGGTTGCTATTTCAGGGTGAGCAAGTGGCCAGAGATGGCGGAAACCCGCGCAGAAGGACAATCTTTGAAGCTCCGCAGGAGGGAGAGGAAGAGGGGTCGGGAAAAGCGGTCCGCCCGTGGCTCTAGGGAGCCGGGGGCTGGTGAGCGCGCCTCTTTCAGCAAAGAGATCTGCAGCCGGTTCAGAGACGACCTCCTCCTCCTCCTCTGGTGTTGTCATGTGCTGCAAAAGCCCGGAGCAGGCTCAGCTGTACCTGCCTTCTCTGCTTAGCGTAAGGCACCGCTCTGGCGCGAAGAGCTGATCAGCTGCTCACTTCTGAAACCCTGGGCCCCACTTTGGTGCGGTTTTCTCCTTCCCGTTCCCGTGTTCCCTGTAAAGCCAAGCAAAATCAAACCCAGTTGTCTTGATCTGATCCAAAAGATGTACCAGACCAAGTCCGTTCTGAGCAGAAATGTCCTTGTTTCAATTTCCGCTGAAGTCTATTGCTTTTTCTCCTCAGGCAGGCAGCCGTGCAGCCATTGTTTTAATGTGCGGGGTGAATTGTAAGGTCATCAAGGTTTTCCCGTGCTCTAGGAAACTTTTTAAATTTTTGTTTGCAAGGAGATGAACGAGAGAGGTCCCGGTCAATCCCTCTCGCATTAAAACGTTTGTAATTTAGACCCTGCCTGTTGACTTTACCTAGCTGTGACGGGGCGGGGTTACGGGAAAGAGCCTCTAAAAAAAAAAAATCTAAACCCTCCTTCGAATGGCCAGTTTGGGAGGGCTGAGGTCTGCTCTGCTGCAAATATAGTCTGGTCCGCGCTATTTATACTGTGCTCTCCAAAGCTTGCAGGCTTCATGGATGAGAAGCGAAGTGTTCCTGGAATCGGTTCAGAACGTGTTCTGATATGCAGATAAACTTCTGGAAAGTATCTGATCACTGTGCCCGAGTACACTGACCCGCCTCCCATCGGCGGGAATAAAGCGAAAGCATTCGGCTTAAAGAAACCCTCAGAACTTAATTAATTCGATGCTTTAATGGTTATAGAACCTGCAAAACACTAGTATTAATTTAGACCCTGGCATCTGGTTTCACTGAAGTTCATGTCGATGTGCGCGCTACCCACCCCAGCGCTGCGGCTGCCGCGGGAGGGCAAGGGGAGCGGGGAAGGTGCCTCGGCCCGGGCCGGCCGCGCTCAGGAAAGCTGGGCACGAGTGGGAGCGGAGCCCGCTGGACACTGGTGGGAGCGGAGCCCGGCGCGCACGCACCCGCAGCCCCCGAGAGCCGCCCGACGCCGCGGCCGCGCAGAGGTCGCGGAGCAGCGCGCCCGCGGTTCGCCCCTGGTCCTGCGCCCCTCCCGCACCCGCAGCCGGCCGGGCCGGCGAGACCGGGCCCCTCGTGTCCCTTCGAAGAGCTTTTAGCGCGATGCACACGCCCGCGGGGCTGTTTGTCCACGCTTCCGAAATCACGCAGCGGTGTGACTCGAGTCGGCTTTTTCCGATTGTGAAACCTTTAAGACAAAGAGTCTCCTTAAATCATGAGACTGACAGACTTGAAAGAGAAAATTGATAATATTAATAAATTGAGTTTGCTGGGAAGATGACATTTAGAAAAGGGTGAGATGCCTCAAATTGAATTTTCGCTGGTGAAACAAGGCGATTCTAAAAGGCCACAGATGAGATGATTTTTATTAAACATTTGTACTATTTTAGAAGTTAAACCATAATTCATCTGCACTAAAATTTAACGACTTCGATTCATCAGAAAAGTTTACTCTTGGACTCTGCTTCAAAGACAGAACAACAACCCCAATGACAGCTATAATGATTTTGCCTCTCTGATTTGCAGTGGCTTGGTGTGTTCTTGTGCCCAGACTGAAGATTCATATTCAAATCCCGAAGCCATAAAATTCAGACTTTCGCATTTGTCTTTTTCAAACAGAAACTTGACTAAACCAGAGTCCAGGATCAAAAGCGCACAAGAGCTATCACTTTCTCAGGGGACTGCGAAAGGCACTCTCCACAGATACTCTGGCTGTATTGAAGACAATTTGGGAAACATTGGGCAACAAGTGTTGTCCCTGGGAACCAAGTTGCATTGCTTCTCCTGAGGTTTCCCTGTCAGCTCTGGTTTAACAAAAGTTGTCCCCGATAAGATTTCTCGGGAAAGGCGTGCAAGGCTCCATATTGGACATAGAGGATGAGCAGAATCAGGGAGGTATGTGTGCTCTTGGGACTCTGTTGCTGATCCCAGCTTGGCTTCGTTTCCCCCCAACCCCGGACCCTTTTTAACTATTTTTTTTCCTCCGGTGACATTAAACCAAGAAATACAAGAGCAGAACTAAAGACAAGTTTAAGGTGGTGATGCCGAGGCTTTGGCTAAGAAGTGAGACATCATTCCCTAAACATGCATCCTTTCCTGGGAAAGCGGTGGCAGGAGAAAGTGATGTGTTCTCACACGACAATATCTGATCACCCAAGGCAGAAAATTACCTGGATGACAGCCCCGAGACACAGGTCGGCTCCCACGGCCGGGACAGCTCAGCCCTGGCACCTCATCTCACCAGCCAGAAAAAGTGTATTCTGTTACCGAACGGGGTGTTCCCGACAACACCCTGATGCGTTCGCATCAGTCCCTGTGCGAGCAGGGCTCGGCAGAAAACAACCTGGCCTGTGTTTATTCTCCAAGACTTGGAATAAAAAGAAGCCGGCTCGGTGCTTCTTGATCTTTTCATTTCCTTTCTCTGGCCCGGGTGGAATCCCCTGCCCGCCCCGCACATTTAAAGCCATGTCTGCGGGACTCCAACTAACCCCAGATCAGTTTTTTCAAACGTATTTAAGCTGCAGAATTTGCTGACACATAAATAAGCCATCAAGGCTCTCGGAAGCTCATGAATCTCTGACTGAAGTATATGTGAGGACTTACACACTTGTTCCACGTCGTGATACTTTAAAAACTTTCACAAAGACGACTCTGGACAAAAAAAAAAAAAAAAAAGCACCTCTGTTTAACAAGATAATTCTTGCTTTCAGTTTTATTTCTATTTTCAACTTCCTATTCTTTTGTCCCGTGACATGGCGCTTTTTTCCCCCTCGGGGACTCCTTTCTCTTCTTTCTCCCCTTCTATTCTGAACTGTTTTACAGCCCCGCTTTGTTACTGTCAGGAAAAAATGTCTGGAGAGCCCTGTCTCCTAAAGAAGGAACAGAAAAGGGAGGACTGGAGCTGCAATGTTGCCTATGCATGCAGAACATCCCAATCTGTTTTTGTGCATTGAGTTGGGGAGAGGGCAGCAGGGAGCGTGCACCCAGCCTCCTCCCGGACAAAGGGAGGCCGGACAGCTGCGCACCCGCCACAAAAGATTCACTCTTCTGTCAACTCTGTTTACTTAGTGTTGTTTCTGACCTCTGTGCTACACTTGTTGCTAATACATATGCTTATCAAACCATTTTAATTGGCTTTCTTCATAACAGTAGTCCCAGCGCTTTTTTTTTCCTGCATGTGTTTCCAAACAACTTAATTGACTTCTCTAATATTCATCTTCTTGGGCTCTAAACAACGCGTTTCTCCCTCCACGCTTTCCAGCCTCTGGGAAAAAGGGCCAGGGGTGTCTGCATGGAAAAAAGCTTCACCTTTCGGAAGGCATGGCTGTGCAGGGAGATGAGTACACGAGGTAACCCGCACCCCAAGGGGACAGCCATGCCGCCAGCGTCGCTCCGGCTGGCACAGAGGGCCGCGCGTGATGAAATGCCTGCTGGTAGATAGGCGAGCTGACTGTCCCCGTCACGTTTCAAATGTGTTTTTGCTTTGTTTGTGGCACTCGGTGGACTGGTGCCAACCTGAGAAGACCCGGAGCCACCCTGGGAGCTGCCCATCGATCACGAGCGCAGCCCGGCCGCGCAGACTCAGCGGGTGCGCACGGCCGCGCACACGCTCCGCGGGCAGAGCCCCCACCAGCGCAGGTAGAGCCGTGAGGGTCGGCAGCCCGGCTCCTCCACCCCGCACCGGACCCCTGCGGCCAGGGTAGCCGGCGGGGAGGCGCCGGGAGCCGGGATCCGCCGGCCTGGGATGCTGGGATACAGGGAGTGGCGGAGAGCAGCCAACCTGCCCCCCAAACCGCAGAGCCCCGTCCACCACTCCCCGCAGCCTTTGCCATCTATATTAATCGCTTCGCTTGAGCCTTGCCCTCCTTCTTTTTTTTTTTTTTTTTTTCCCTCAATTTCGTAATTAATTGTTGCACTCGGGTTTGTAATGGAAACAATCCTGCCAGGCCGGATGGTTGTTATGATTTGCTTTCTTTAGTGTTTCTCCCCCTTCGCGAGCATTGTTCGTGGTGACTGTCTGGGCTCAGATATGATGTTGGGACAGCGCCTCCCTTGAAATGGAAACAGAGGCCTGAATAAAGAAGGGTGGAAAAAAAGTACTTTGTAGTCTGCATCGTCCATCTTTAATTCAGAGACGCATCTATACTCCTGGGAGCGCCGCCTTTGATCTCTTTGATTTTTACACCAGATCTGTTATGGACTAAAATTCCTAGGTTTTCCATAGAAACATCTCCATTCCTTCGGGATATTGATGTTTTCTTCTTCCTNTATTCTGTTGCTCTTTAAGCCCAGTCACTTCAGCTGCCTTTCAGTGCCTTCAACTCTGGAAGAGGGGCAGCAGCAGCAGCAGCAGGTTGCGTTGCCATGGGGACCCTACTGTATGGCAGCAGCGCCAGCCCCAAAGACAATGCCTCGCAAAGGGGCTTGAAAAGTGGGGTTTCTCCCTTTGCCACGCAGCCACTTCCGATGGAGCAAGCATTCTCCTTTCGGGACCCTCATCTTGTCACTAGAACAATGTCTATCTTCGCCTGCCAATTTTTTTTTCTCTATCCTGCCTTTGATCTATAAAAAATCAAAAGAACAAAGTCAGGGGAGAATAGGGGGCTTTTTTTTGTTGTTGTTGTTGCTGATGCACAGAACAGGCTTTTATAATTTGGGTCTACTTTTGTGCCTGAGGATTTCAGGGGCAGGGAAGGAGGGTAGTTTATCCATTTGTTGGGCTCTCTCCAGTCCTGACGACACTGGGCATGGCGTGTGCCAAAGGCCCCCCTCCCTGTCCCCTCCTCCTCCCCGAAGCAGCCAGGAGTAAGTACGGGTGCTGCCCAGCCTGGGTGTCCCCCACTCCCCAGCCTCGGCCCTGAGACTCTCCTACAGGGTGGGGCCTTCCCACCTGCTGGGGCCAGGGCACCACTGGTGTGGCAATGACCCTTGCTTAGGGCCCAGATAAGATCACCCAAGCCTACTAATCAATGCTGATGTCAATAACAGATGTGTACAATGAACAACATGCCCATCACACTACATTTTAACAAATGATGCAAAATGATGCTGTTTTCCAAGTCATGGTTTTGTGTAAATGTTAGAGGCATGAATGTGAGACTAACACCCTTTTCTAAGAACTCAGACAATTCTGGACCATGTGAGGCCACGAGATGCTGAAATGTTGGGAAAGGAACTGGAGTGTCCATGCAAATATGCCAGTGTGCATTTGACTTCTTTGTTTGTAAGTGGCAACAGGCATTGTCACATGTGTAGGACAGGCTATAAATAATCCTAGATGAAAAACTGGGGCTAGTTTTGGTTCTTTCCAGAAGGACAAGTGGCTGGTTGAGTTCACATGTGACTCCACACATGTAACCCTCCTGGAATTAACCCTCATGATTTGAACTCAGCTCAGTTCTTTGCCTTGCTTCGAACAGCGGGAAGTGTTGATTTCTCCAAAAAGATTGCATTACAGCTACTTCCTTTTCATTAAAATGCCAGCAGAGGAAATAACAGAAAAGACTGGTCTATGCTGTATCAGTTTCACTGGCTTTGCTGCCCTGTCTGAAACGTGTTCCTGCACGATTCGCTGATTAACTCCACCACAGGCTGGTTTCTTACTTTGAAGGAGTCAGTTTCTGGGCAAGAGAATATAGTAGGTTGACAAGAGAGTGGAAGTTAGAGGAAGGTTCATTACGAAACTCAGACATCCTTGGTGAGAGCTTGCTGTCTCTCTGGCTACCTTTTCTTAGTTATTTTTGAAAGTAGATCATCAGCTTCAAAATGCCTAGCTGAAGTCAGTTAGTTTAGAGAAGGGCATCATACCTCTTGTCTGGGTTTGTGCTGCTGGGAAACATTTGCTGTGGGCTGCAAATGGAGGCAGATACACCCCTCACTGGAGGGCTGTAAGCAGGGACTGGGACTTGGATGGCTTCCTGGGGCTCAGGGACCTCGCTCCAATATTTATGTCAGACAGACGTGAAATAGGGGTGACACAGCCTTTTTCCAGCACAGAAGAGTCATGGGTGGGCACATGGGTGTGAGAGCATTGCATGTCCCAGCAATGTGCTGTGGCATTTTCAAGTCTGGCTGTAGACCACAACTAGAACATTCTGGGTGCACCATCCAACACGTGGAGACAGCCAGTTCTCCACTGCTGCATCTCCCTGGCATCACCTAACCTTTACGAGTGTCTCCTAGCTATTGCCTACAACCTACATTGGATATTTGAACCCAGATCCCATGCCATGCTGACAAAAGTCCTCCCCTCAGTGCCCAAGAATTGACCCTTTACCACCTGGAGTGTCCCCATTCCTCACAGTCAGTGCCCAGAAACCACAGAAGTAAGTCTGTCATTAAAATGATCATCACGGTGGTGGGTTTGCCTGGCGCTAGGGAGGACTTGGGGACACATCCACACCTCCCACATCCACACCATCCACCTCCACCTCCACACCTTCCACATCCACACCATCCACTTGCAGGCAGTACCTGGGCCTTAGAGAGAAGGGGAAGGGATGGGAGAGGGCTGTGTTTCACCTCTCTGAAAGATAACCGCTGGAAGATGTGGCAGGCCTGGGGCTCAAGATCAATTCCCCTTCCCTCCTCCTCCTGTCCCGCACACCCACTCCGGGGAATCGACTTCCCACCCTATCTCATCACATTCTCTTCCCAAGATTAATTGTTGGGTCAGGGCAGATTCACCATTGTGTCAGCCTGCAAGTGCCTTTCTCCTTTATCTCTTTTTTTTTTTTTTTAAGAGCGCTTTAGTCAAACTTCAGGCACCCCTCTTTTCCCTCCTCCCCATCTTTTAGGGAGGGGGGCTGCTACTTGGATCCGACCTTCTGGGCTGAGATGCATCAGCCATGCCTTTTAACTGTACAATTATGCACACTCCCGAAATATTGCTTTAATAATAGAGTTTGAAAAAAAGCCGCAGCGGGTCGGTGTTTAGGAAAGCAGCGAGACGCTTGGAGCAGCTCGCTCTCCCCCTCAAACTCACAGACACGCCTGGGACGGCTTTGCGGGGGGACGGTGAAAGTGCACCCACCCCGAGATGGGTGACACCATCTCCGCGGGAAGCCCTGGGTCCCTCCGGACTGTAGCGCCCCTGGAAGGCGCCGGGTGGAGGGAATACAGGCTTGGAGAAGCAGCAGCCTGACCGTGGAGTTGGGATCCACGGAGAGCCACGCACGGCCCCGAGGAGAGCCGAGAGCGCGGGGAGGCGGTGTCTCCGCGCTGACTTCAGCGCAGTGGATGGGACCAGGGGCTTCGGCGGGGGCCGAAGGCGTCACCCCCCGCAGCCGGCAGAGCCGCGCAGCCCGGTAGGGAGCGGGGCAGGGCTGCCATGCGCGTCTCCAGCCTCCCGCCGCCCTCCGCACCTGCCCCTGCGCCCGCCACCCGCACAAGCTCAGCGGGGTCCCCCGGCAGCCGCGTCCGGGGGGCCCGCCGACAGCGGAGAGGGGAGAGCACCTCGGGGAGCCCCGGCCCCGCCGTCCGTCGGGCTCTCCCCAGCCCCGCAGCTCACGGGGGTCTGTCTCTGTCCCGAGGGAAATTCCCACCCAGTTCTCGCTACCGTGTGAAACTAAAGAGCCTGACACTCATTTTCCTTCCAAAGCCGCACTGTAAGGGGTGCTGGGAAGGAGACCCAGACACCTTCATATCTCAGTTTTTCTTCTTTGGACAGGAAATGTGTGTGGAGGGGGGGGGTCGAGATCGTAAATTTCATTGATTACTTGCAGACTGTACAGAGTATATTCAAGCTTTCATGACAGCTTCTGGAGACATAACGACTGGACAATATTGCCCGAGCAGCAGAAACTCTCTTTAACAACTACAAAGAAATCAGCAGGTAATTATAGGCTCGATTGTATACATAATAGGCATCGGAAATCGGAGAATAACTGTAGGCAGCGATTCTGAACCAGAAGAGGAACTGTCGTGCTTCAAACTCTCATACAATAGCTGCTCATTGTGCTGGGTGTCTTATTCTAATTACAGATACCTGCACAGCATAGCAAATACAGACGAGAGACACTTCCTTGATCTTCCTGCCAGCAAAACTCATCCTTTAGAAATTAAAGGTATAAAGGCAAAGCAAGCTATGTAGATATTCCTGAAACAGCCAATGATGCTGAACTGTGCCCTCTGCTCTGGAAGAGCGCTTTAGTGCAGAAAACGAGCAGAATTTCTGACCGGAATTGGACTGCTGGCAAAAAAAAAAAAAAAAAAAACAACCCACAAACTTTTCCCGAGGTGCCTAGAGAATTACCTTTTCCACAGAAAAAGCGAATAAATATACAAGAGCGCCAGACCAAAATTAGCTGAAAACGACAATCTCTTCGGGAACATATCAAGCCCTTATTTAAAATAGAGGTTATAGCATTCGAAATTATTTTTTCTTGACACTAGGGAAAAAAATAGACACATTTGCTTTTCCATACCTAAAGGAATATAAATATTTAATTCTAATATAGAGATTGTTCCCTTTTTAAAAGATAGTTTTGTTTTGAAATCATTATTGACAGTCCCTGTGCAGAATAATCTGTCTCTCCTTTAACCAATGATTTCTC
This sequence comes from Rhagologus leucostigma, assembly GCA_013397725.1. NCBI lineage: Eukaryota > Metazoa > Chordata > Aves > Passeriformes > Rhagologus > Rhagologus leucostigma. The sequence continues at coordinate 1,550,194 of VZTD01003959.1, forward strand.
CTTCCAAAGGACTCTATATCCCAGTAAAATCGCGGAGAATGCTCCTAAACACTCCTAAAAACTCTGCCGGTGTCGATGAGCATTTCACTCGAGTGCTTCCTCAATTCCCTTTTCTTTCAGGTGAAGTTTTCCAACGAGTTCCTTGGCTACAAGCCGAGGCGGTGCCTGGCATGTGCAGTTGTGCCTGGGTGAAGCCACGCACCGCCCGTCCCCGCGGGTCTGATCCCTGTTCTCTCTGGCTGAAACGAGCCTCGGCGGTCTCCGCACAACTTCGCTTTGAATATCATCTGGCCTTAAAGTTCACTTCGGCTGTTTTGCCTCTAGGGGTACGTGCTATGTTATTCTAGGTCACTCGTGACTTAGAAGCTTAAGTAAACATGTGTCCGCATCAAAACCCAGCCACACAGAGGCAAATAATCCAAGGTATCATTTCAGCCTGTGGGGAAGGTTGTGTCCACCAGGTCAGGTTTGGCTCTGTCAGGAGGCAGAGCGGAGCGAGCCGAGGAGTGCCAAGCAGGGGCTGCGCACCCCCAGGAGCGGCGCGGGGGACGGCGCTCGGCGGGCGCTGACCTTTGCCGTCAGTTTGGCTTCGGTGCGACCCGGGGAGCGCAGGGGGCGCAGGGCTGGGCACGCCCCCCACGCGTGTCCGTGGGATAGGAAATACACTCATCGGGGAGCAACCAGCCTCTAAAGAAATTAGATTTGGATTCCTTTCAATTGCAGATATCTTATTTGTGAAGTCCGATTGCTATTTTTCTAAACATCATTTTTCGCATAGTTGTAAACGAGATAATATAATTGTTGATTTAAAAAATTCAAATGATTAATAGAAATAAATTCTCTGTCTAACTGGCAACGAGCAACAGCTAAATCTCTCACTCGGTGCCATTCAGTCCCGCTTCTGCAACAACTGTTTTGGCTAAGGTAGGTTGCTGGTTTCAGCCTATCTGTTTGGGTTTAATGCCAAGTTAACGTTAGATCTGAAGCAAGATGTCCGTATAAACAGGAATTAATTTTTTCAAAATACTCCTGACTAAATCATGACATGAAAATAAAACACAGAGAGAGAGAAGGAGGGGGAGTGTTGTTTCCCAAAATTGAAAGACGGTAAAAAATTGATCATCAAAAAAAAGTCTCCAGATGAAGACAGTAAAGGTAAATCAAAGCAGAGCAACTGTTTGCAATATCACTTGTACTTTTCCTTTTGGGCTGAGCAGTATTTTACCGACTGGAAGTACTAGCAAGATGTGCAGGTATCCGCTTACATCAGAAACTGCATTTGGTATAAATATTCTGTTCCAGAGAACCGCTTTATCACGTTTCTAAATAATAAAGTATCCTTTGAAACAAAAGCCGCACATCAGGTGTCATTCTATTAATGAATGATGCGCTGCCTCATAAATATGAAGGGTGACTGTTTTTATGAAGGGTGACTGTTTTCTGCTCCATGCCGCCCTTCACCTCCCGTCCCGTCCCGTCCCTTCCCGTCCCGTCCCGTCCTGCTGCCGCCTCTGATGCAGAGCGCGGAGTCCCGGCCGCCGCCCTGCCGTCCGGCAGCCACCCAGAGCCGCTCGGCTCCAGCCCGGCAACCGGCTCCACCGTGTCTTCCGAGCAGGCTTCAGGGCGATGCCTTGGACTCCAGGCTTCAGCAATCAAATGCACGTACAAAACACTCCGGCCAAATGGCAACTTTTGTTTTTTCCCCTAAAGTTTTATGATGTTTGCCCAATTTCAGCAAGAGAGGCTTGTGGGAAGAAGGATAGCTCAGATTTACATCAGGGTAACCTGCCTGCCTCCATCCTTTCGCCTGTGTCATCTATTAATTTCTCAGGTGCGCGGTTGCACCTCTGCCCTCACATCTCTGCCATCAGCGGTGTCGGGGCAGTGCCTGGGCTGAGAGGGTGTGTACCATGGTACGTTCGCCATAGCCGGTCCCACACCCCAGCTGCTAGTGCAGCTAGACAAAGCCGCGCTGAGAATTGGACAGATTAAGAATCTGTTGATCGCTCTGGCCACAAGTTCTCTTTTCTGACCTTATATCCCTGTGCAGCCGGTCCTTTGGTTTGGTCTGGTTTGGGCTTTTTTAAGCCGACTCTTACTTTACGTGTTAAATAGTCGGCTCTTTAACCAGCAACTAGCAATCATCAGACATTAATTTATACGGCTTTTACAAATACCTAAGCTATTTAAAATGCTGAACTGGGTTGTGTGTGGCAGGGAACATCTATCTATTGAATAGGCAGTGTCACACGGTAGCATGCTCTCTTGTCAAGGGTGATTGTGTTTTAGGCAAACATTTGAGCAAACATAAAGGCAAAGGTCAAGTACTGTTCAGTTGCAGTGTGTGCTAATTCACCTAGCTAACCAATGGGGCAAAAGTTGCCTTTTCTGCTAGCACCGCAGACCAAACCTCTGCGAAGGGCATTATTAGCTGTGAGCCGGCTGTGATCGCTTCCAGACAGCTCCCGGGTGGAAGGGCTGGAAGCTCGGAGGGTGTCCGGGGTGCAGCTACTGCATCATCACCTCCCGTTGCTAACAAGTGCCTTCCAATAAGCTGGTGTTTTTTATATTGTTCTGACCTCATTCTTTTTTTTTTTTTTTCCTTTTTTCTTTCCTCTTTTCCTTGCTGTTTATTTCTTTCCTGATATTTGCTTTCTCTCCCTCCCCATCCCCCCGACAAACGAAGATGGGCTGTCCATTGCCGGCCGGCTCGGTGCACTGAGCAGCTCCGGAGAAACTGGGCAAGCAGAGACCAGTGGCAGGGAAGTGCAGTTTGGCTCCTCATTGAAAGTGCGTGGGGAGGAGGGGGGAGGAGGAACCGAGTTACTTTATTATCCTCATTCCTCCCCACGTCGTCGCAATAAAAAAAAGCCATGTTTTGAATAGAAAAGGCTGGAATTTATTTCTGAGGGTGATCTGCCTGCAGATTTTTCCAAGCAAACCTTATTATTTCTCATAGGAATTTTTTTCCTGCTATCTATCAAAAAAATTAGAGAAGAATCAAAGGACTGGGTGGTGGTTGTCACACTTGCAGCTTAGCAGTCTCTCTCTCTCGCTCTGTCTCTCTCTCTCTCTTTTAAGGGAAAAAAAAAAAAAAAGAAAAAAAGGAAAAAAAAAAAAAGATGACCCATTCCTTCCTTCTCGGTTCAGCCTGGAGGGCTCGCACTTTGAATCAATAGTCATTTTATTTGAACCAATGGCTGTGCTTCCACCCAGGCTGTACGTACAGTAGTTTTCATAATAAACAGGGAGTTCACAGTTGTGGTCTTAAGGCACTCAGGTCTGGGGGATGCACGTGCAGAATATATAAATAAATAAATAAATAAATAAATAAATAAATAAATAAATAACAGTGGGATGAAAAAGAAATCAACTAAAAAATAAAACCCTAACAAACCGCGAAATAGAAACGATTATTCTGAGCTCAGGAGAAAGCTCATGAAATTCTTACTTGTTGCCTTGTGGCATAGAGGCACTCGCCTCCCAGTCCCGCACTGTGGGGTCTGGCTCTGCCTGGCTCTGCTGCTGGGAGAAGCAGGGAGATTTTTTCTTTTTTGACAAAACTCCAGGAAGAACATCAACAACATTAGAGACGTGATTCTGAGCGCAAAATTGGTTTATGGCTAAAATGACATTAAAATCACGAGGGCATATTTTCTTTGCAAAGCAAACTTTAAACACAAGCATACACTCATGAGAAAACACTTTAAAAATAGTAATAAACTTACCCCAGTCTGCCAAACCATCACAATTTGTGGGACTCTTCTTTAGTGCTGCAGACAACTTGACCCTTCAAAGCCCTGCATTAAACACGGTGGATACAGTGAAATAGGAATAAAATTAAGGAAAAAAATTGTTTTGTCATGTATTTCTAAATAGTCTAATCTTCAACTGTCTCGGATTTCTTTACAACCCACTGGCTACAGTCCTATAAACACCACCTGGGCAGTTTCACAAGCTTTAAAGTTTTGTGCGAGTGTGTGTGTGTGCGTGTGCGTGTGTGTGTGTGTGTGTGCGTGTGTGCAGTAAGTTGTTTAAAAGGCATCGTTACCATTCAGAGGTATAAAAGTATTGCCCTGATCTTTGGCGTGATGGGATTTAGGTTTTGGATTTGGAAGGGTTTTTTTTACATGCACCTCTCATTTTACTTAACTTTTTAAAGATGGGAAAAGCTGGAAGCTTTAGTTTTCGAGAGACTTTTCTCGTTATTCATCTGTTTGGTCGCCTTAGCTGCACAAAAGCGTATCAGCTGCGTTATGAAAAATGGCCTAAGCCCAGAGAATGTCACAGTGGTCGACTTATTATTTTAGCCCTTCTTAAAAAAAAAAAAAAAA
>VZTD01003959.1:1554565-1579505 GCA_013397725.1 Rhagologus leucostigma
AAAAAAAAGGAAAACTCAGGGAAAGTTTGCTTTTGATGAATTCAATAAAAGCGGCACTGCAACGGAAGAGATTTTAAGCTAAAATCATACAGCATGGGGGCAAAAGCTTAAATCAGCCAGATGGCCAAAGGTAGACAGAGTTTGCCCGCTTTAAACCAATCCACTGAAGTTACAGTCCTCCAGACTCTTAGCTAGCTTCTTATTATGTTTATCGTGCTTTGTCCAACTCCCTCCCCAAAAGTGTCTCAACAAACAAACAAAAGTGAACTTTTGCAATTCATATGTCACTAACAATTTTTCTTTTCTCGTCAAGGCAAGATTTTTCTTTTTTTTTCTTTTTCTCTTCTTTTTTATTTTTTCTATTAGTTTAAAAAAAGACACAGCATTCATAGCCCCTGGGCAAGGTGTTACTTTTTCATTTACCAGCACCTCATGTCTCGTCTCCAGGGAGGGCTTCCCGGCCGTAACCAGAAAGGACAAGTCTAAGGGACTGCAGAGATTGCAGCTGAAGGCTGTACTGTGAATCAGCTCCTGTCTTTCTTCTGAGTAATAAATAAATCTAAATAATAACTGCGATTAATAATTATAACCAAAAAAATACCACAGGCTAGAGACTGTGTGGGGCAGCGGGTTGAATTCGGTGTGTGCTTTGTTTATTGTTGGGAAACACCCATAAACAGACCTAAAAACACTAGTAAACTCTAATCTCCTCTGGCGTAATCAGCTTTGCAATTCTTGTGATTTCAGTGGCACTCGGAGACTGCCATTGGCTTCCAGAAGTTTGTCCTGGCTGTAAGCGAGGGCAGAGATATGGCGCCTTAGCCTGGGTCCGAGGCTGTGTCCGCTTGCTTTAGTAACAGGACAGAGTTTCTGGTGCGGCTGGACCGAAGGAGATAATTCTGGCTGTGCAGGGGTGACAAGTGCGGGAGCAGTGCCGACTAAAAGCTCCCTGCCAGCCCTGCCCGTCCTGCCCGGGCTCCTTTCGCTTCTTTCCTCTTCTTCCGTAGTTCTCCCACGCTGCAGAACAAGTGTCCTCGCCTCCCCGTGGGAGGGGGACTGCAGCCGCCAGCAAGTGCCTAACGCCGAGCTGACCCCCGCTCCCCGCTTCTGCCCCTGAGCCGCGGCACCGGGACCCGGCGCACCGGACCCAGCCGGGCAGCGCAGACGGCGGGCGGAGAGGCCGGGGCCGGCGCACCCCCATGCCCGCAGCCACCTGTGCCTCGACGGCCGGGGAGCCCCCGCCACTCGCACAGGTAGCCCGGCCGCCGGAGCGCGGGTCCCCGAGGGGCGGCCGCGGGTCCCTCCGCCACGAGGGAGCCGCCGGGTCCACGCGTGGGGGCGGCAGATGCTGCCAGGGCACCAAGGGGGGCCGAAGGTCCTGTCTGTGGTCCAGACTGCGGGAGGGAAATGCCACGGGCAGTGCCCGGGAGCCCAGGGTTATCCCCGGGAGCCGGTTGTTTCCCCAGGGCGGTGGGGATTTGAACTTAATATTTGGCTTCATTTGTAAAGGATTAAACGAAAAAGGATTAAACGAAAAAGAATTAAAAGAAAAGCAGAATAACGCGCAACTCTGCTAAAAGCCAGCTACAGAGCGGAAGAAAGAGCGTGGTTTTGCGTGTGTATCTGAGTGGCCGAGTAGCGCAGTGGACACTGCCCCCTTTCAAAGAGCAAATTTAGTGCGGATTTTCCTAATGCCTAACGACCTCCGGGAATGGCTCCCCGGCAGGCGCTGCCGGGGTGAACACGGCACCAGTCTCTACAGTGGTCAGGAGCAGAAACCAGTTTGCAGTCGTTTCCCCGCTGGCGCAGTGGCTTGCAAGAAGCGCTGAAGTAAGAGTAAAAAGTTGGTGGCAGGAAAAACTTTGGAAAAAGCAGCTCCCCCACTCGTGTGTGGGGGGAGCCGAGGAGCCCCGGGCACCGGGGTGTGAGTGGACATCTGTGTCCCACTTAGCAACCCCTGACCTTCGGTAGCCCTCGTTGCTGCCCAGCACATGGGTCTAACTTGTGTTCCTGCCTGCAGCCGTGGCTGCGTTTCATGGGACACCTCGACGTGGGCAAGATAGACGTCTGGGGGAATCCTGGTGACCTTTTAGACGTCTTTTTCCCAAAATGCTTGAGAAATCCCGTTAAATCAAAGACCTCGAGGGGTTGGAAATCGCCCCTTGCATCCCCAAAGAACGCAGGCTGGGGAAATTTGAAGAGGCTTCACCCCGCTGGGAATGACAGCGCACCATCGAGGGGCGTTTATAAAATTTGGAGGAAGCAGTTAAATCGGTCAAGCAAAGAAGTTTTGGTTTTGGTGCAGGAATATTTTGTTGCCCATAAAATAATACCGATTCTGAGCGGTTTTACAGAATAGAGCGTAAATCAGAGGATAAAGGGGTACGACCCAGTCGCGTGCTGCCAGAAGCGTACCTGCCCCTGCTTGCACAAATGATCTGGACAAAGTCTGGCACGACAGAGCCCCGCTGGCCCTCGGAGCTGCCCCCTTGGCGCTTCCTCCGCAGCGCTTCCCTCCGAGTGGGACAAGTCCCACCGCCTCCCCCAGCGCCGCTCAGCCCTGGCTGTGAAGCCCGTGCACAGCACTTGGAGATCGCCAGGGAATACGTGATACTGTGAGCGCTGCTGGCGTTACCTTCACCCCCCGGGTCCCTCGAGGGACGACGACGCGGGGGAGCCCCGCAGTTTGGAGAGGGTGAGGGGGCAGCTTGATCCGGGGCGGGCACCTGAGCACTGCCGGCTGGGCTCGGCATCTCCGCCTTGGTCACCAGCTGGGCATCCGCATTCTGGCCACTGACTGACACACTGACGTTGTGACACGACTCCGTCGGGATCCGGGCCCACCGGGACCGCTCTGCCCCGCTCTGGGCATGGTGGGCCCTGAGGCAGCCCAGAGTCGCGTCCCGGGATGCAGCCTCGCCGCTTCCCTGTAGGAAATACGGACATGTGGCCATGTTTACGGTGTGCAAGTCATTAGACTGGCTGGCGTGTCCTCCCAGCTCTAGGTTGCCCGTGAAGCGCTGGTGTTCAGTCCCCGCCCCGCTATGCTACAGTTCCTCTGCTCTGCGGGGAAACTCGCCCTGGCTCTGAGGCCCCTTGCTCTGGACTTCACACCTTCTGAGGACCGATCCTGGAGCTCCCAACCAACCCGAACTTCCCTGAAGCAAAAAAGAATAAGTTTTTTTCGGTTTTGATCCTCCGAGTGTTTTCGCAAGTCTGGACTCAGTCAACGAACGGAGAAATGTGGAAGTCTTTCCCTCGGGCTGGCTAAAGTGCCTGCTAAGGACGGGCTTGGGGGCAGAAGTGTCCCCGCAGTCCTCGCAGCTCTCGAAGGCTGTGCCTTGTTTCGGTGTTTACTTCCCATACTGCAAATGTCACTAGAATGCAACTTTAGTGCTTTGTGGTTAATATTTTTCGCCCGAGGTCTATCACTGGCATTAATTGTCCCAATAAATTGAGATATAGTGTGCATAATGCAATGTAACAATATGGTTATATGCCACGTGTATGACTTAATTAAGCTATTTGCAGCCTGATGCTGCAAGTCAACGGGTGTGCAAGTGGATTAACAATGTACTGTTCTCGTATCCTCAGGATGGTGCATAATTACTTTACTGGTGGTACATATCAATTTTTGATGATTGCAGAACACATGCTCACTTTACCAACAAGCGCTTTAATAACTCTCCGTTGTGTTTTTAAAAAGCGTTGTTTGGAAATATTTGGAAGCCTCTGCAAATAATGTTCGAGGTTCGTGGCGCGAGGTTTAGACCCGGTCTCTGTTTGATGGAGCGCAGAGGTTGTGAGGCAGCTCCCAACCTCGCTGCCCGCTCCCGGGGCCGGGAGGAGCGCGGGGCCGGGCCGGCCGTCGAGGCACTCGGCAGCTCCCCGGGGACGGGGGCGTGCGGAGAGGCGGGGGGCAGCGTGCCCCAACACATGCTCCTGACATTTGCCAGCGGAGTAATGCAATTAGGAAACTCGATTACAGGGCTGCGACGGGGCTGGGGAGCCCCGGGTCTTTGTTCCCGGGAAGATGGCGCCAGGGTCTGGCCGGTGGGATTTAGCGTGTGCCTCTCCAGGCAAAGGTGGAGGAGGACGAGTGCCGACCTTTCTGGGGACAACCTAATTTCTGCAGCCTAATCGCGTTGGGGAGGCAGGTACCATCCATCAGAGCGAGTTCCCTGCGCGACGCCGAGCGGGGCCGGGCTGCCCGCCCGGCCGGGCACCGCCGCCGGCCCAGCCCTCTGCGGCACCAGGCGCAGCCCGCCACGAGCACAAGAAAAGAACAAACAACGTGCTAAGAGCTGATGCGTGACACTGGCACGCTCAGGCGTCGCTCGGGAGCCCGACAGGGGTGGCCTCGAGGGGCCGGGCTGGGCGCGCCTGTCTGCGGGCTGGGCTCGGGCTCCGGCGTAACCAAACGCAGATGGGCTCCTCGGCTTGGGAGGGCGTTTAGCAACTCCCGGTCCCCGGGACTGGCCGGAGGGTGGGCTGCCAGCCTGGCAGAGGTGGCGAGCAGCCCGTGGCGCCGGGCGAGGACAGCAGCGCGCGGCCTGTGCCGGCCTCCGGCCCCCTGCTCCGCGCCCAGCTCCGCGCCCAGGCGTGGTGTCGCTGCTGCTCCAGAGCCTTTCTGGAAGAAGACGATTTGTTCTTGTACCTGAAGCAGGTGATGTTTATGCAGAGACATCTGAATGACAGCAGGAGTGAAGGACAAATCTAATAAAGCCTAATAAACCGTGAGAGTCTAAATGTCATTAAACTTACAAAGATGAGAATCCAAATCACCAAAAAGGTAAATGTCTTCATTAGCCTGATCTCTGAAGACTGTCGAACATTTCATTAATTTATAATTTATGATTGTTTGACAAATATTGAAAAGTATGTAAATATGAGGGGGATAATGTCTTTTCTGCGGGAGATAAGGAAATGACCCAAACTGTACGTGCCTGCTAGATTACACACGAGGTTCCATCTATCTGTTATCAAACTGTGCTTTCCCTTTATACAACATATTGTGCAACTGACAAGTGAAATAGTGCAGATAAACCAATGGTTTAAAACGTAATAAAGACAACAGCCATTTGCATTTTTTACATTTTATTACAAAGGTAATTTACTATGACACATTTCTGAATGTAATTTATGAAAACATTTTAAGGCAATTATATAATGTATACAGCACTCGGAGACAGAAAGTCAGATAAATAATAATCTTATGGATCTTTAGAGACTTTCTATAACGCTGAAAATATAGACTTCTGCAGGAACAGCAGTAAAACATAAAATCATAGAAATAAAATGCAGAGTGATGTAATAAAGAGGAAATGGGTGTACTTCGAAGTGGAATTGCAACATTAGATATTCAAGGAAACAATTTCATCTATTCCAAAGAACTAGATCATCTCAGAATATTTTTTTCTTTCTTCTGCGTTGTGAGATAGACTTCTAAAAGAAAAGAGGATTTCTGAGCAAAACGTCTTGCACCCCAGTCCTCTTTGGTGGACCAAGAAGTGGACGTTCCGGTGGGGACCCCGGGGAGGCAGGGAACGGCCTCCCTTTGCTCTCCTGTGACAAAGGCGAATTGCGAGTTTATTATTACTTCTCGGAGAGAGAGGGGGGCAGCAGGCGCTGTTCGGCGTGGGCAGAGGAGGCTGCACGGGGCCGGGGGCGCCGGCAGGCCCGGGCAGTGCTGGCCGCTGCCTGCCTTCTCCGCATCCCACCGGCTGAACCCGGGGAAGGTTTCCACAGTCCCCCCGCTTCTCTGCACAGCGCACACTTGCTCACTCCCCAGTGAAGTCCACGGCGAGGTGGACACTGTTTTGGTGGGCGAGGGGCACAGGGTGGCTTCTCAGAGGGGATCCTGCGCCACCTCCGCCCGCCCTCCCGGCTCTCCGCAGCTGGCGCAGGAGCGCTTCGGTGCTTACCGCGGAGAGCAGGGAGATGCCCAGAAGACGAGGGGACAGCATTCTCCGATAAATGTCTCCATGTGCCTCCAACAAGGTATTTGCACGCGGAGGGTCAGCAACCCATCGCATGCAACTGCCTTGGGTTTGGGTTTTGTGTTTGAACGTATTTTCCGAAAGCCACCCAGTAGGCAATAAGCCACGGCGCTTTCTAAAAGCCCCGCATTTCCCAGAATGGGCTCTGTGTCTTTGTCTTTACATAAAACAGTGCCCGTTGGCCAAATGTGCCTTGTAACGAGCTTGTAAAACAAACCAGAAATCTCAGCTCGTCCTCGAGACTAAAACCAAGTCGCTTTATTCCCAAATCTTGCAAATATGTTAGGAGTGTTAGAAGTGGGACTAAAAAGCCTCCTAGCAGAGCTGGTTACCTGCTGTGAGCCTCACTGCCACAGACTCTTTCACCAGACATATTAAATCTCTTACCCTAAGAAAACAGGCACTTGTCACAATTGAAACCCGACGTATCGGGGCAGCGGGATGTAAGAGTTTAGGGAACTCTGTATTTTCCCCGGAGGCCCTCCCGAGCGGAGGTCCGAACACACCTCTCCAAGAGGCCTGCAGGGTCTGCCCAGCGTTTCTGAGGGCCACGTCCAGAGTGTGTTCCAGAGAGGTGGCCCTCGACGGCCTCCCCTGTGCACAGTCAGCACTTTGCCCCTGGCCTGGCGCTTAGTTGTTTATGGAGTGAAAGAGGTTGCGATGAGATGGCAGGTGATTTCCCCGGCAGAACCTCATTCCTCATGCTCCTCCTCCCCGTCGGGTGTCCCAGCTGTCTCCCCCGACGGCAGATCCCGGTGCCTGCCCCAAGCCCGGGGCTGTAGGGCACGGCCGGCGGCCGCGCTGCCTGGCCTTGGGAATCGCCACCCCGGCCCCCCAGCAGCCGAGGCGGGGAGCCCCCAGCTCTCCTCTCCCCGCCCTTCGGCAGCACGCTGTCATTCTTTCCCATCTCTGGAGTATGTGTTTTATTACGAATTATTTCATTTGATGAGCAACATTCCCACCGCCTTGAGCAGTCTAACTGGAAAAAGGTTTACTTGGCGTTGAGAAACAGTTTCAATGATAATAGTTAAAAAAAAATACAAAGTCAACTACGCTTACACAAGAATATCTAGATATCGCCAGAAGGGCTGAGCTGGCTTCCACGGATCTGCGCTGCTAGGTTTTCCACCCAAACTAGCCCTCATCTCTTTTTTTTTTTTTTTTTTTCTGGTGGAGACAAGGAACAAGACGTCTCCTGTCCCACCATCCCACATCTACTGCCCGGGCAGGTCCTCCCCGTCCAATCCTCACACGGCTGTTTCTGACCACCTTGTATAAAGACTGGCAATTGTTCAAAACTGGCAAAATGTCTCCTGTAGTTTAAGTTCAATATAGGCCAGGCGACGGAAAGACACTGGCAACCGTTTTTTTTTAGGGCGTAAATGATTTCTTACAACACTCACGGGTTTGTAACTTACAACGAAAGGAGGAAAAAAGGCAGAGACGGCCGGAGGCTGGGCTGGGAGAAGCCCACCGATCCCTGAGTCATAAAAGCGTACAATGAAAGGGCTTTATTGTCTCTCGTTAAGCAGTTCATAAGTGACCCCGTTTATTTCTGAATAGCCATGTTTTGATGACTTATAGTATATGCAAAAACAAACTTTCCCGCGGTGTTTTTTTCTCCGTCATGCTTTTCTTTTCAAACAGCCGGATGATTTTAAAAAGAAAAACACCCAGAAATGATAAATCGCGTCGCATAGCTAATGGCTGGAGGGCGCGTTTACCAATTCATAATCATTTATTCTTGGTGATGTATGACCCTTACTCTTAAATCTCAAAAGCTTCTATTTGAAGGTGTAAATAGCTTTTTCCCCCCTTGCAGTAAACCTTACTGCATTAGCAGTGATTGATCTCCTGTACAATTCGTCCCAGAGTGCTATTTTAGAGGGGGAACACTGGCTTTTGGAGATTAACTGGGGAGTCTGTTACATATTAATGAACCTAGGAGATATACTAACGTTTTGGTAATTTAGTTATTTGTGTCTATAGCTTTCGCCGTTATTTTCTCTTAGACCCCCGCGGTTGTTATACATCGAATTAAAAAGTGGTCCTTCAGCATCATTTTTTCAGTGGCAACTAAATGCCATTTAATGTGAAAAACAAATGTTGACTTGTCTCTTGAAGGAAGTGTGTTTCTTGGCAAGACATCAAAGTGTTTTAAACTGTATTAGAAGGGTTTGTTAGTTTTCTTACCCGGAGCCTACGGTAATGTAGGGAAACAGCCTCTCGGTGGAAGCACCCGTCGGAGGGGGGAGCGGGCGCTGCGCAGTGCTGCACATAGGTGCACGCTCGAGAGGCGGCTTTAGCTGCAGCAGGAATGCACCTCTTCGCTGGGATTACAGCCTTGATTAACGTGCTAATGAATAGGGATGCTAAAGAGTCGTCCGGAAACCCGTCTGTGAGAAGGAGGAGTGAGAAACTCCTAGGTTGGGCTTAGCCTGCAGAGAGAGCAACTTCACTAAAATGCCATTAACCTACTGCTCCTTAGCAGACACTCGGGCAAAGCACCTCGGAGATGTCTGAGAAAGGGCTGAGGTGGAAGCAGGGGGTGGAATCCCTGCTGGGCTCTCGCCTCTGCCCCCGCAGCTGATGCGGGGCTGCGGAGCGGGCAGGGCAGCCTGGAGCCGCCGGGCCGGCCACCGCGCACTCGGCGCCGGGGCAGCCGCTGCCCCACTACTCGGCGGAAAAATAGAGTCGCAGAGATGGCAGGATGGGGGACAACGGAGCTCAGCGGTTTTTTCAGCGGTTCCGCTCCCTATTAACTTCGACATCTTTCTCGTATTTATAAATTAGAGTTCATTATCCTCGAAGGTCGTTAAAGTAGGCAGCTCAGATAAGAATTAATGCGTGCAAACCCGCTCGCTACAGCTGGCTTCGCCCTGAGCTGTCTGGTGGGCTCAGGAAGTTGGCGGAGGCTTCAGTCACTCCAGTGGTCAAAGAGAGATACCGGTCCCTTCTGCCCTCCTCCTCGCCCTTTATCGCCGGTAGAAGGTTGAAACGCAGCTGGCCACCAGCCTGGAGAGATCAGCGAGCAGATTCCCAAGGCAAATGGACCTGCCCTTATTTTTGAAGGAAACAAACATGTTTCTTCCCCCGCGTCCCGTCCCAAAGTTAAACATTTGTTTAGGACAAACTCGAGAAGCAACAGTCTTTGCGAGAACTTTGTTTTCCCCTTCTCCTTGTGAATAACAAAGTGGTCATAGGCTACTCGGCCAGTTGGCGAGGAGAGAACTTTTGTTTTCTGGGGCGATTTATGTTCTTTATAAATATGTGGTTTGGAAAATAAAAAGAGACTTGAAAACGTTGTTACAATGAAAAAGGACAAATTAGAAGACATTTTCTGTGATCAAAGGAGGAAGAGAAAGCGAGTAGGGGTATTCAAAAAGCTTGACTTATTCACACAACTCCTTTGGAGCCCAGGGGCAACAAGCGTGTCTTACATTGAAAAGGCGGCTCTATTCAGAGTGCAGGTGCGAAGTGGTGTGGCACATTCTGCCACATTATGTAAAGGTTGTTGGAGATTAGTGTTCAGACTTAATAACTAAAGCGCTTGATTTACATTGGAAAAAAGCCCCCTCATCCGTGAAAGCAAAATAATTTAACGCGTGATCATTTCGAGTGCTGCTGATATCCTAATACTTGCATTGTTCTCGGCCAAGTACTAGAGGAGCGCGGATTGATGCTTTTGGGAACCTATCATTTACAGCCACTGAACTCTGCTCAGAACTGGAGGTCTGGAGGGGAGATAAAAGAGGGGCACAAGAGAAAAGTTTCGCATTAGGGAAAATAAATAAATAAATAAAAAAAGATAGAACAATATAAACGTGACACTTCTCCTCCCCGCAGAGGACTCCATGCCTCCTGTCCAGTGCCAGGGCGAAGCAGCGCCCAGGTCTACGGAGACGAAAATTGGGTTCAGGTCTCAGGCTCTTCCCTACTCCGCCTTCCCCCGTCGGAGCAGAATTACTTACCTTACTAATTATTCATATTTATGTAAATGTCATTAGTTAATGTAACTTTCTATAAAAAGATAATCAGGCGAGAACGGAGCATAGGTATTACCTTAAGTGCATTGGCTCTGGTTGTTTCATTCATATGTTAATACACGTGATGCAGTCGTGCCAGGCGTGGGGAGGGTGGAGAGGAGGGGAGACGAGGAAGGCTAAGGAAAGAAATTAAATAATAATAACAAAGCCCCACAAAGGCTTTAAGTTTGCATCGCGGGACCGAGGAACACGATGCCTTCTGATGCGCTGAACAAAGGGAGACCCGCCGCCGTCCCAGCCGCGGCGGCTGTCCGGGCATTCCGGCAACTTTGGGTGGCTTTTTTGTTTGTTTGTGTCCCCTCCTCTCCTGAAGGAGAATTTTATGCTTCAAACCATTTTGATCTACCCAAATCCTCGTGCCAAGCCTAGTCCCTCAATTCCCAAACGACCCAAATTAAAGTATCTTTGTACGGGACACGCACCAATTAAAATTGCAATACCTTTTTGCATCTCCCTCTTTAGTGTAAGCATTTTAGGACCATTTCCATAAATTCTCTGCGAGAATAAAGGCTATAATGGGAACAAGGTGAGAAAGCTGTTAACCATTGTTTCAGCAAGAAAAGGTCGTAAGTCAGGCAATTGGTGTCTGACCTGTCAGGATAAGGTATAAAGGCTTTATTCATGCAGTCGCTCACGATTTTCTCAGCTCTCACAAAAGTGTTTTTATGATTCTGTTTTCTTACCTCGTTCCTTAATTAAAAAGCTGAATGATTAGAATAGCACCTGCATAATGTCTGAACGACGCCTGCATACTAATTCGCGAGTCTTTACATCTAGTAATTATAACATAAAATCAGAGATTGAATAAAACAGAAGGATTTTGCCCCTAAAGCCCTGCTAATCCTCTTTTAAAAGAGTCTGCTGAAATAATTCAGAACAGTTTCCGGAAGTTGGATTACCGACTCTTTTTTGACTATTTACAATGAAATGATATTTCACACTTAAAGGACTCTGTATTTCTACAACAGGTTTTTTAAGGTGGCCTGTTTTCTAGACAATAAAAATCCAGTGATTCCTTTCTTTTCCTACCCGTTTTTTCCCTCTTCCTCCCAGCAAGATCTTCATCTTTATCAAGCATATGCGAGGATTAATCTGTCCTCAGGTAGGGATAACAAAACCTCCCTCCTTGAAACCTTCCTTTGACTCCCCACTCCGGGACTCCCCGTGACGAGGGAAGAGGGAGGGCTGCGGGCGGGCAGCCCAGTTGTGCCTAAGTTCAGATGCACCCTGTTTCCCGGCCGCTCGCGGGAGCAGGCGGTGGAGCAAGGAGCTCGCATTGCTTCACTGTTGCCCCTACCCAGGGCAGAGGATAATTTAAGCCAGGAGACACTAGTCAAAAGTTGAAGACTAATTCTTTTGTGTATCTTCCCGAAACAGTTGGGGGGATGATGGGGGAGTGGTGATGTCCCCGCTTTTGTCTGTGTTCAGGGAGTGCTGTGGCAGGTATCCTAGGGGCAGCAGCGAGGCAGGGGAGGCAAGGGGGGCAAGAGGGAGCTGCTGGCTGCTGGCATCGCCGTCCCGGGTGCCTCCCCCAGCCCGGGCGGGCGGCGCAGCCCCGCAGGGCTCAGCCCGGCTCCCGCTGCCGGGGGTTCAGCCCGGCCCCCCAGCGTGGCTTACCCGGTCCAGGCAACAACCCGCAACGACCCGGAGACGCGTTTTGCGGCAGTATAGAGCCGATCCTCTGGGTAACATTGACTAGGGGGGAAAGAAAAAGAAAATCTGCCGGTCTATTAGAGCGTCGTGTTTATTTTAGGAAAAAGGTTTCCTTGTAGACCGGCGAGCTCCAGCCCGGCCATGGCGTTGGCTGCCTCATGACGAAGAAGAAAACGAAGCTGATGCGCGGATTTTGAAACGCGGGAGCTGGTGCCCGCACCCTCTGCGGCTTCACTGGGTCTCGGCGCCTGATCCAGAGGAGCCAGCGTGGTCCTGGCCTCGGAGCGGGGTGGATCCAAATGTAGAAGAAGTTGAGAATAAAGTCAGCCTCACGGGAAGTTGCAGAGGTTTCTCTGAGATGTTGCCGTCATTAGGAACACCTTAGTCTGTTGTGCCTTTTTTTTTAAACTGTTACAGGGTTGCTTTTGCGGTGACTTTTGTCCTTCCCTCTCCTTTTCCTCCCATAGTGTAATCCTGCAAAAAACTCTAAATCATCTACTAGAAAACGGAGTCAGCGTGTCATTCAGCATTAAAAATCTAAGGGCTTTAACTAAAAGCTTTAATTGCTATCCTGGCCCCATTATAACCATGGGAACGACATACTCTGTTAGAAACTCAGAAATGTTACATATCGCTTTAGCAGGAGCTGCCCTTGTTTGTTTACTCTACCTTACCTGCATTTATATTCCAAGATTATTATTTCACTAGGCGACACCCGAAAAGACAAAGGGTGTAAATAAACTAACATATGGCCCAGAGGTTTTAGAGGAGCTGGAGCCGCTTAGCGAGTCATGTGGGTGATACTGGGAATCCGTCTTCTGTCCTTCCCCCACTCCCTCATAACCTCCTTCTCCCTGTGTTTTCCTTCTACCTTCTCACGATAAGTCACGTTTCTGTCGCGACCGGCTTTGGGGCACCAGATGGTTTTTCCTTCGGACTGCAAAAATCTGGGCAGCGCAGGGGTGGGGAGGGATGGACGCAGGTCTGTGTGCTTGTGCCTCTACGTGCAGCTGGAGAAAACTCCTTGACATAAGAAATATGTGTGGGGATCTGTGTACACACGCACACCAGCCCCGGACACGGTCGATACCGGGTGGGGAGGCCCGGCCCCGGGAAGGGGCGCCAGACTGAGCCGGGCCGTTCCAGGCTGGGCGGCCCCTTGGAGCGGGCGGCTGGCGAGGCGCCGAGCAGGGTCGAGCAATCTGGCGCCCACAGAGACACTTGACAACCTTTTTTTGTTGTTGTTGTTTTCAATTGTAATCAGTTTCAGGATTTGTCTCCCAAAAAGCCCAACCGGGGTTGAGCCCCGCTCCGTCTGGGAGGTGTAGGGTATTTAACCGCACGCTGCACCTCCTTCCCCTCCGCTTCTCCCGGTAAGGTGGCGGAAACGGGTCTCGGTTACTGATTCATATTTCTAATCTTCCCTTCCTGAACATACAATGTGCTTTTGTTAAATGAATGGTCTTTAATTAATGCACTTGCACAATGCAGGGCCTTGCATGGGGATCGATGATAGGAAGCAACAGGGGATGGTTCCCTCCAAAACGGTTTGTCAGCATTGAGAAAGAAAAGGCAATGTCTATAAAAGGGCCACTAATAATGCCCACACGTCTCTCACCATGTTGTCTGAGGGGACATTCCTTCCCTTGTTGACAGTCAAGTGTAATAAGTACATGTCTTCGCTCAATCATTATAGACCATAGAATTGTATTCTTTAATTAGCATGTACTGTTAGCCTTCTTTTCCTTTATGGGCCAGTTTTTGTCTTTTACAGAGCAGCAAAAACGTTTTCCTTTATTTCTTTTTCTTGAATTCTATTATTTCTTAAATTATTTTCTTCCTTGCTCTCTCTCCCCCTTCATGTAGTCAAATGTATTCTCTACTGACAATATTCCTGGCAGCTAAAGCCAACTTTTTGTCATCTCTCTGTGTTAGGCAACTTCTTTCAAGTTTTCCTTTTTGAAAAGGAATCAAGGCAGCGCATGCGCAAGGCGCACACCGGGTTCGGGCCGCGGTGTGCCCGAGGCTGCTGCATCCCTCCAAATAGCAAAGCTGGCGTTTGTCATGCGAATGGAGCTCTGAGCAGGTTTGGGAGCTGCAAAACCCTGGAACGTATTAACGGCGGTCAGGAGAATACGCAAGGCAAAGAAGGCTTACTTTCGGATTGCTTTAGCTGACGAAAGAATTCCCTCTCTTAAAAAAGAAATAAAATGCCCTAAATCCTCCTAGGAACCTTATAAAAAGTTTATATTTCTCTGTGACGGGGATTCATTCTGGAGGGAGGGAAATTCTTCAAAAGGACACTTGCATCCTGCGAAACAACAGCCCTTCGAGCAGAAGGGAGCAAGCAGCCTCTCGGGATGGCCCCAAGGAAAGCTCACGCCAATCCCCTGAGTGCTGGTGCCCAGCATCCCAGTGTTAGTGTCCCCAGAGTCGCACAGTGCCCGTGAGGAGCCAGGGTGCCACTGCAGAGGTAATCGGGACACACACCCACCCCCCGGAGGGACAGGGCGCCACCTGAGTGACACAGGGCTCTGTTTCCGCAGCCTGCACTTTGGTCAGTGCTTAAAGTACAATTGGTTTGAAGTCTGCGATGTGAAAAATGTTGTCTCAGAAAGGAAGCCAAAGAAGGGTTTGGTTTTGTTTTGTTGTTTTAATGGAAATGCCAACCTAAAACGATTAACATTAAGAAAGGTTAAAGACCAACAAAAAACCACTCATTAATATTTGATTGTACACCACATTAATAGCACACAGGTTTGGGGAATTTTTTTTTCAACTAATATAAAAACCAACAGAAAGAGAAGGTGGATTACACAGTGTTTTAGGAATGGCTCGGTATCATCAGTACAAACACATATTTTAAAAGTGCACATTTGTAAAAATAACCATAGAAATGAAATGCTTATAAATATTTATTGTAAAAAAGATCCAAATATTAAAAATAAATAGTATGTTCAAGCACACAACAGAACATTCCTTCATTGCTAAACATGTGATAAAGAAAAATAAGGAATATAAGAAGTCTGGAAAGAGATACAGCATACCAACATTGTACATGTTTTTCTGCGAGCTGCATTTTTCAGAGGCTTCTTCTCTGTACAGTTCACAAAGAATGTGTTAGATTTTCCCATAAATATGACAAGATCAAAAGATAATAACAATAATAATAGTAATACACACTCCACTCTAATTTGACTCTGTCTTTACTCAGAAAAGGTCCCATTAAATTAATGGTTTGGCTTAGAATGGCAGGATTGGGCTCAGATAATTCTGTAACAGCTAAAACAGAAGTACACTGGTGAGTTACAACTTCAAGGAATTCATATTCCGAACAGGGCGTTGCATGACCTCCAATGAGAAACTACTAAATTAAACTTGATCAGGGAATCATTGCAGTACAACACCATTATGTTTATAAAATGAAGATACAAAAGGGATGCAGTTCTACTATCCTTACACGTACGGACAATAAAACAGGAGAGCATATGGAAGCCATCACTTTGAATGCATTAACAACTTCGATACATTGCAGTATATACATGCTTGATAGGTATTCAGACTGTTAAATGATCAAAGATTTTACTCTATGTCTACACTCTTGCTTTCACTCTACTGGAAAGAAAACATTTGTTGGTCACATAGTAGTGTTAATGAAACCCAACATTTCTGCCTTCGCCCTAGAATCGCATTCTGTGTAGAGTGTGTGTAGGAATAATTTATTAGATGGAAAAGTTTGGAGGATGAAATGCAAAAACAATGGACATAATTTCAACTTTCGAACTGTAAGGTCATACAGACATCTATGGACATCTGTACACAGTCAGAGTTTCACGCAGACACAGCCACATATATCCAGATGTATGTCTATACACAGGATTCGATAGTTTGGTATTTTCTGCACCCTCTGGGCCCCTAAAGTTATCTTTAAAAGTTTGATTTTATCTCTTTAGAAACGGTTTAAAGCTAACGGGCAGGGTGAGTTTGACAGAGAGGAGAACAAATCGCTGACAAAGAACCTTTTACGTTTCATCAGCGTTGTTAGGACGACGAGCAGGAATTTCTCAGATAATAACTCCCACTTCAAAGATTTCTCAGCTCAATAGAAATTGGACCATCCTTTTTATTCAACCACAAGGGCTGGCACTAAAGACGACTCAACTGTTTGAATTTTTTTTCCCCGTGTTTATTTTTCCCCTATTCACTAGGGTACTTGGATAAAATAAACAACAAGACAATTACTGGAACATGGACTTCTAACTTTCCCGGGCCCATGGCCCAGCGCCCATGGCCCCGGCCATGTGGGTGTCAAGTTCTCCCGCACCGCGGAGCCTCCGCTCGCTGCCGCGCAGTGACAGCGGGACCGGGCGGAGTGGGAAGGGGGGTACGGGTATCTCCCCCCGGACCTCACCCCGCTTTCCAGCTCCTGGAGGACTTCCATCGGGACACCTACTCCCTGAGACAGAGGCAGCCCAAGGAGGGGGATCTTCCAGTCTCCATCTTATCTTCCCCTCCCAACTTGGTGGGGAGGAAAGGGAAGCAATTCTCAGGCTTTGTGGCCAGTTATGCTGGTAGAAGCTGGTCAGAAAGGCTGGGGACAGCGGGCAGGAGCTCCTGCAGAGCTTGGGGGCTGGCAGTCCCTTCCTTTGGGGAGACGGAGACCGGGGCTACAGCATCGGAACGGAGCCCGACTCGGGGGGAGGGCGAAGCCCAGCAAAACCCAGCTCCGCCGAAGTGCATTAGGTGGAGGAAGTCTATCTCTAGTGGGGAGCAGATTGAGTGTATTAAGCTAGCATGAAACCAAAGGTCAGTGCAAATGTATCTTAATAGACTGTCTCAAATGGAGTGTGCCTCCTTTGAAGGCCGCTTGCTATTGCTCTCCTCATTACCATAGCGATCCTAACGTGGCATGCTGATGCACCATAAAACTCACACTTTCAACCCCAAAATCAGGCCCTTTGAACAACCCGAGCTTGATTAGACCTTTCTCCTTTTCTTTCCCCCCTTAAAAACCATTTCCTTGCCTTTAGAAACTCGCCCTCAAATCCCAAATGCATTCTCTGATCCTGGCAGAAAGCAGAAACAAAAGTGAGCTGAGGCGACGGTTCAAGCGGGCCTTTTCTTCCTGACAGTCTTATCCATTTTTATTATGGTCTGGAACAAGTGCCCTGTTCGCGTGGGTTTTGTTTACCGGAAATTAAATGAAAATGATTTAGTTCGCGTCAAACAAAAATATATACTTGTATACACAAGAAAAAGGGCCTGTTAGACGTAAATATTATGTCCTTAATGAAAAGACTGGACGGGCTCCAGACTTCGCCTTTCACTATTTAAGTATGACTTGCCTATTGCCATAGAAATCCTAACTTACCATGAAGATTCACCGTTGTGAAGAAATACTTCTTTGTGCGAGCTTGCTTTGATGTCTAAGGCATAAGATTCAGGCTTTCAGCTGCGTCTGTCTAGATTACCTTGAGAGCAACGGGGTAGACATCTGTAACAAGCAAATGAAAAATTAAAGGTGATTAGCCTGCACATCCAAATACTTCTGTAAATAGAGAAATAAAGAAATAAACAGATCTCAGGACATGATGGAAGCTTCCTCCCTACCCGCATTTGGCTTCTGCACTTCTCGATTTCCATGACACAAGTTTCAGGGGCTGGAGAGGGGCACAACTCTCCCCTGTTTAGGCTCCTCTTTCCCACATTGCTCTCACCTAGCTGATTCCCTAAGTGTATTCCCGGTAGCGACATGCTGTTGTCACTATCTGTGGTGTTTAAATACAGAAGTTGTTGAGTTTGGGCGAATGAACGAAGAAACGCCGACTTGGTGCCTTGGGAGAAAAATATGGATGTATAAGTAAGGAAAGCACTGGGCATTGGGTGTGGTTTCAGTCACTGACCAGCTATTTATTTTCCTGTAGTTTTTGTATTTATAGGTATTAACATACACGTGCGTATGTGCATGTGTGTACAGTTGTACACACACAGTACCCCAGTCAGCTGGGTGCAGAGGTGATCTGTCAGACACGAGAGGATACGGTTACAGCAGCCTTCTGTCTGCTCTCCGCAAGCCATAGAAACCCCTTCCAGCAGCCCATGCTATTTATTTGCCTATACTATCTGGTATTCTTAAACATCATTAAAGTAATTAAAACGGCACCATTCGGTAGTTTCAAGCTACCCCAGTGGAGAGGTTTGTTTATTTATTTCGAGGTTTGTTTATTTTTTTACCCCCCTCCCTTCTTTCTCTGAACCAGAGCAGTGAACCCTGTAGGTTTGAGACTCTGGGACAGGATGGAGATGCTAAAGCCGCGTTGTGGGAGCGGTTCATTTCTCTTCGGGGCTGTTCGCAGGGCAGAGCCGCGGAGCAGCGGCCTCAGGTCTCGGCGCTGCCGGGGGCTGCCCGGCCCCCGCCCTGGCAATGACGTCAGAGAATGGTCTCCCCCCGCCCTGTCAGAACCGCCCCCACCCCGCGAGCTTCGGCGCCCACAGTTCAACAGGAGCCGCACTCTGGGTGGGGACTGGCATGTTTAGGTATTAGAAGTCATTACCAGTGGGAGCTAAAATGGACAGTCAATCATCGCACCCCCCTGGGCCTTTCTTTATTAGCGACTACTGGGTGGGGGGATGAAATATATATATATTTGTATTTATATACAGAAAGAGAGAAAAGTAAGGAGATTCTTTACAGAAACGTCCATCGAACGGGTTAATTAATCAAAAAATTTAATGGATCCATTTTGTACAAATTGGTAACAAATAATAGTTTATATATATATATTTCTTAAAAAAAAACACACTCTCACAGAAAATCGTGGGCGAACAGAACAGTGCAGCACACGGTACTGTTGACAAGAGAAAATCTGTACAGAGAAAATCTGTATGAAACCACTGAAGGGAAGGGGAAAGGAAAAGGGGAAGGGGAAGTGAAAGGAAGGGAATGAAAGGGAAAAGGACAGGGATAAGGAAAGGGAATGCAAATCAGTTGGCGTGTAAACAGACTGGAGCAAGGCGGTCAGAGTGGGGGTGTGTGGCACGGCGGGAGGAGGCGGCAGCGCCCCGGCCGAGGCGAGCGCGACCCTCCCGTGTGCACGGTGCCGGGGGCGCAGGCAGGGCCCACCCGCGCTCTCCGCAGCATCTCTCCCTCCGCCAAACGCCTCTCGCTGCCGCTCTCGCTCGGCTTCCCCGTGCCCGGCGCGGCTCTCCCCGTGCCGGCCGGGCCGGGCCGGGCCGTCCGCCGCCGCCCCCGGCGCGCCCTAGCAGCGGNGCGGCGGGCTGCGCGGGCGCGGAGGGCTCAGCGTGGGAGCAGGAGGCGGGGGGCTCCCGGCCGGAGTCCGAGGAGGGGGACACCAAGGAGGGCGTGGAGGACTCGTAGCCGGAGCTGGGAGGAGGGGATTTGCAGTGCACTTTCATGTGTTTTCTCAGGGAGCTGGGGTGGGTGTAGGACTTGTCGCAGCCTCTCACTTTGCAGTTGTAGGGCTTGTCGCTGGTGTGGACATGCGAGTGCTTCTTCCTGTCGCTGCTGTTGGCGAAGCGCCTGTCACAGCCCTCGAATTCACATTTGAACGGCTTCTCCCCTGCAGGAGGCAATGGGCGAGCACAGCCATTAGCGGCGGCGGCGGGGCCGGGAGCAGCGCATCCCGCACCCCCCCCAGCCCACAGCCTCCCCGGCCCCCTCTCTCCGGCCCTGACACGGCTCCTCTCCCCGCGGCACCTCCTCTCACTAGCCCTGCCCTTCCTCGCGGGCCCCGCCGAGCATCCCCCGGAGCCGTCGCTCCGTGCCCACCCGGATGCGCGGCCGGCTCCGCACGCGGAGCACCTTGCCCGGCTAGCTTCTCCTTCTCTTTTCCCTGCCCTGTGTGTGTGTCATCGTGGGGGTTTGCGCAAAAGACAAAGCTCAGAAACAAGGAAAACTTAGAGGAGAACTGCTCGTTGCGAGCAAACCTGTGCTGTCCCCGCAGACTCTGAAGTCCTGCAGAAAGAGCGGTCAGTGATTTATCCCTTCGAAGGCTTTAACGTTAAATACATTTCTCACAGTCCCCCAGGTGCACGTGGAAATATTTTTCATAACCTGGCCAAATCATATTTCATCCACTTCATACTTGCACTGATTACAATGCCATGGAAGATCCACGTCTCCTTCCTTTCCCCGCTCCCCAGCTTGCTGATACCATGTGCTAAAGTACAAAATATTTCAGAAAGACATCGATTGTGGGGGCAAAACAATAAAGATTCAGCAGAAGGATGACTAGGCCAGTGCACGGCACTGTCGGGAGCGTAGATTCCCTTTTCATTTCAACCTACACAGCCACTGAAGGAATTGCAATCGGGATTAAATTGTCTGATCATATAGTAGGTGATGTTACGCATAATAGAAATACAATCGTGTTGCTGGAGTCGTGTGAAAGTTTAACTTCGAATCGTGTGGACCTGGCATAGCAGACGATATACAGGAGGTTTTCAAGGAAACACGCCACAGCCAGCTTCAGGATGAAATGCTGACGGCATTATTGTCGCTCACCATAGCAAACTGCAAAACCCTCCTTGCCAAGGGGTACCCAGGTCCTGCACCAACCGATTATGAAAATAACCTCCTCATCCATCAAAAGTCAAAAAGTATCAGGGCAGAGAGGACTCCACAAAAATACACGGCCTAACCTTAACGTGAAGTGCAAACAAAGCAACTGTGTTCACCGTCATGGCGTATGTGGCCGAAAGGACTTCCAATATTTGGTTTTGTGTGTTTGTTTTGGTTTGGTTTTTTTAATTTCTTAGGCTGTGCGTTTGTGGTTGTCGTTTTTATTTTTTTCTCTCTCAATTCGTCATGATTAAATTTAGGAGAGACTCAGCCTACATCGGGCTTGGCTGCGAGCAGAGGCAAATAAAAGAAAGCATTCCAAATATTTCACATGAATGCACTTTATGCAAGGTGGGTGCGAAAGGCTCATGGCTCCGCGTTTAAAGTATGTCCTTTCCTCACTGTAATAGTCAATGAGGAGCACTGACATCCTGCACCGCTAACATTTGCACAGAGGATGGGTAAATACCTGGCGTTGGAGGGAAGGGAGGGAAGAGGTTAATAACAAGGTCTCTCACAAAACGATGCGGATTCTGTAACCAAATACTGTCGACATACAGCGGTGCATATGCATAGACACACGCCCGCCTATAATCTAATTAGAGTTCCACGTAAGGAAATAATTTGACCTTCAGCATCTAAGTTGAGACAACAAATCAAGGATATTAGTGTAGTACAAGCAAGCAGTAAGTTAGGAGACCCCAGGGAAAGCCATCCTCATAAGCACTCTGCTTGTGCAAAGTGAGTTCCATTCAGGTAAAAGCGGGCTGCGCCGCACTGCGCTTTGCCGAGTTGAAAAATGTTCAACTTCGCTTAACCCCCTGAAAGAGCCACTGAAAGGTCCGTCCGTGCAGCCGGGTTTCAACTGGGAAGAGAGCAGCATTTCTCAGCTGCCCGGGTTGCATTCCCTGAACGCCTCAATAAAGAGGAGCCATCCGAGCCATTTGCAAGCATTCATTTCGCGAGAGCAGGTTTTCTTACGCGGAAATCCCTGCCCGGCAGGGAGAGGACACTGCACAGGTCCCGGCTGCCGCAGCCCGGGCACGGAGCCGCAGCCACGCACAAAGTTCCGCGGGCGATGGAGACTCAACCGCCATTTTACCCCCACACTTGTAGCTGGGCAAAAGTGGTCAGTGAAACTCAGCTTGGAATTTGTGGCATAATCCCCCGTCTCCGGGAGTGGATTAAGGTATTTGCCAACTTCTCCGGGTGAGTGGTGGTGGGGGGAAGCCGGAGCTGGCGGCTCCCGGGCTGCGGGCGAGGCGCGGGGGTGGCGGGGGCCGCAGGGAGGGAGCGGGGCTCCGTCCCACGCCTCGCACTATTGTTCCTGGCCCTCAGGGAAGGCGGTGAAGTGATCGCAGCCCGTCCTGCTCGTCCCGTTGCCGCCGCCTTAACGGCCTTATCCTCCAACCTGGAAAACTCGTACATCGCCAGATATCCCTCTGCCTGCTCCCCAGCCTCGGAGAAATCAGAAGTCATTAATATTTAAGGAGGCAATAATTTTCCTGTTGAATCTAGAACTGTCTTCATGAATAATTCGTAGTGAGTTCTATTAGGGTTTCAGAAACATTGCGTTTTTGACAACTTCTGGGTGTTTAATAGAAACGGTGGAACCATAAAGGCCCTGCAGGAGTTTGCACAATACAGCAATTAATCACCGAGAAAGTTAAAGCCAAAAGTACAGACGCGCCGAATGGTGTTTAATAAACGCAAATCTCCGCTCTCGGGTTTGCCCTGAACCTGCATCTCCGATGTAGGTCAGTTTTCCCAAGAATTTAACCATTTTCTGCTTCAGAGACTTCAAACAGTGAGGCCGTTAAAGAGCAGTAAAAGTTTGTTTACTTAAGAAAAACACTGTCATTAAGAGATGAGCTGTCCCGGTTAATGGCTGTACCTGTGCTGATCCAACAAGGAACTGGCTGGGATACAAGTTACGTGACCCGGGGATACCCCTTTTTCGAGGAAAAAGGGGGCCAAGAAGGCAGCCGAGGAACACAACTATGCTGTCGTCCATCTCCTCCCCCCCGCCCCCCCGCCCTGCACACAGACTTGCTCCTCATAGAGCGATGGAAAAGTAATGAGGTGACGAGTGACGGTCGCTGTAAAATCTCAGTGCTATGTTTAGACGATAGCGATACGAAATTAGTGTATGTTCTGCATATTATATCACGTCGCGCTCTAGCATAAAAAAATGCAACTCCTGGAAGGTCAAGCCCTGCACCGAGCATGGGGGAAGGGGAGTTTTATGAACTGGAAGGCGAAAAAAATCGTTTGGCTGTAAGCAGATCTTACAATAGGATTATGTAGTTTCCCTCGCAGTGCATAAGGCTGTACAGAAGGGGGTGGGAGGTGGAAAACCCTACACTGGAACAGATTAAATTTTCCAAAAAGGGCTTATTTCTTATCTTCCTCTTTAAAGAAGAAAAAAAAACCCCAAAAACAAACAAACAAAAAACCCCCAAAAAACCACCAAGCCAGCGCTATAGACTACAAACACCGGCTGCTAAACTAATTAATACAACTTCACAAGCTGCTCCTGGAAGTGTGAAAACTTTCTACGTGCAATTTCATTAATTATAAATGCTTTCCTGGCCGGAAGAGTTCAAACGTAGTTTTGCAAGATCGTCCATCGTGTTACTTTATTTTCTGTTAACTAGAACTAACAGATGTTTCTGACACATGTCCCAATTTCGCCTAACAGATCTGCAAATGACATTTCAGAATGTACAGGCCGAAACAATACAAGGGTTTCTTTTCTTCCTTTTCTTTTTCTTTTTTCCCCCTCACGAGAATCAGAACTTGCAGCTTCCCATATTTGCGAATGCAGAAAGTCGTTGGAAGGCAATGCTCATTAAAAATGTCAGTGTTATTCAGATCAAACATTTGAAACTCCCTCTGCCCAAAACAGAACTGTTGAACGAAAAGGTCGCAGCTGTGTTATTCTCACAATGTTCGAGCAGCAGCATCTCAGCGACATCAGTCAAAACTGACTAGACAAGTTGTAACTTCCATTGTTCACTTTTAATTTGTGAGCTTGCACAATGATTTCATTTTTTTCCCCCGACTACTTTAAATCGAAAAAAAATTAAAAATCCTCGCCTGTGTGAATTAGCAGAAATAGTAGCTATATCACTCGATATTTACACAGATCTACCCACATAAACATTACAGCAGGCTCTCAGCACAACCAGAAAAAAATATGGACGAGAATTCTGAGATTTGCTCTCGCTCTCCCCTTCCCCCCACCCTTTCCTCCCCCTTCTCCAAACGGTAAAGAAGCAAACAAATCGGAGAATTTATTTTCCAGAAGTACTTGGCGTGCATTCAATAACAACTCAAAGGATACATTAAAAAAAAAAAAAAAGGCAAAACAGTACGCTGAAAAACAGAGAGAAAGAGAGTAAAGAGAGCTTTACATACTGACCTGTATGAGTTCTTTTGTGTATTTTGAGATTCTCTGATCTGGCAAACACTTTGCCACAGCCTGGGAAAGGGCAGGGGAAAGGTTTTTCACCTGTGTGGACTCTGATGTGATTTACAAGTTTATATTTGGCCTTGAAAGGTTTCCCTTCTCTTGGACACTCTTCCCAGAAACATATGTGATTGGACTGCTCGGGTCCTCCAACGTGCTCCACTGTGACATGAGTCACCAGCTCGTGCATCGTGCTGAAAGTTTTCGAGCATAATTTTTTGGGAGTCTGGTCCAACTCAATCCACTTACAGATGAGTTCCTGTTTGATGGGCTGCCTCATGTAACGAAAGAAGGCACCCGGGCCGTGGTGTGGAGCCAGGTTCACGTTCAGATTCATACCACCGTAGTTATGAAGCGAAGAAGCAGCAAAATGATCTGTCCTGGAGGCTGGTACTTGAGTGAAATGTTCAGACCTGGCGTACATTTCTCCAGGTAACCCCAGTCTGAGCTGTCCGTTTAGATGGCCACCTGGAGCTGCATGGGGAGGTTGCTCATGGAGTCCAGTGAACAGAGAGGGATTCCCAGCTTCTGAGTGGTGGTGGTGGTGACCATGGTGTCCGGGGTAGCTACCTGTTGTTGAGACAAACAGTCCGTGGTGAGAACTTGCAGCGGGGTGCTGCTCGGTCAGCCCTGGCATGAGTGGGGCCGGCAGGTCTTTGCGTATGAAGAAGTCCCTACCTGCTGCCAGAGCCTGGGCCGGGTGAGAGACGGGGTAAGGGGCTGCTGGTGACTGCGCCGGGCCAAACGCTGCCGTTTGACTAGAGACCACCTCGGCTTGGCCTGCCATATGATGATGATGATGATGATGATGATGATGGTGGTGGTGGTGGTGGAGCTGGTGGTGGGGATGAGGGGCAGGGCTGATCTTAAGGGCCGCGGGGTGATGCTGAGGAGGAGGATGAGGAGGAGGATGGTGGCGGTGCCCCATGTGTTCCGGCCGGAGCTGCTGCGGCCCGAGGCGGGACTCGGCGGCGTGTTCCCCCGGCTGCGTGGGCGCCGTGGTATGGGGGTGCCCGGCGAAGCCCGGGAAGCCTGTCATGCTCTGAGGGGGGTGGTGATGGTGGCGAGGAGCCCCCGCCAAGTCTACTAATCTCAGCGCCGTGTTCCGCCTGGAGAGAGCAGCAGGGTCCATCACTGGGATCCCCAGAGCATCCACGCTCATTAGCTTCTAACGCTAAAAAGTCACCTG